>JAVQJG010042634.1:0-21275 GCA_036024015.1 Craterocephalus amniculus | reverse complement strand
GCACAGGTGAGATTATGCTGAAAAGAATGATACCAAACAAGACTGGTTGAAGTGTATTTTAAGGTGAAATACAAGCATAAAATCAGAAGTAGCCAAAACCGGCCATTTATACCCTAGACACCAGAGGGTTAAGTATGCACACGAACAAAAACACCATGCACTACAATTTAAAGTGCAGCTTTTAAATAAAGTTTGCCATTTTAAAAAAAAGGGGCAAATGTCTGAATAGAGGGTCTTTTAACCCATCCTGTCATCGCCACAAAATAAAATTCCGATGAAGGAAGCTCAGCCCTACAGTGTCTTACATCATGCCATTATAAAACCAGCAGTAAGTAACAGGCATGCCCTCAACAATTAGCACCACCTCAGGAAATAGCTACAGTACTTTTGCACATTTCCTGCTTAGCAAGGGACAACCAGGCCTTCAACAGCACCATTTACTAGTGTCAGTGCTTGCTTTGTTTAGCTCTTACAACTGACCTGCCCAAGTTATAGGCGCATTTCTTTAGAAGAGAGAAAAGATACACGCACAAAAAAAAGGGTCCTAAAGTTACCTGTAGTAACTCAGTTTTTTTACTCTGAATTTCTTTGAAATGCATTTACACGTTCATACATCTTTCCATCATTTTACACCATGTACAGTAGGATCTCAAATACCGGTCTAAAACCATTACAATTTCTTCAATATTTCACATTAACAGTTCATATAATGTAGAGACCCCTTTACATTCACATAGGAATAATGATTAGTTCAAACAATTGAAACCAGGTGAAAAACAGGAAGAGAGCACTTGTAGTAGGAAGGCTACACAGTATTACTTAAGACAGAATTACTTTCATACAAGTTCCAAAATAACTACATTAAAAAGTCATGGAAATGACATGAATTTAATCCCTGATTGAAGATCACAGGTAGTAGAAGCTTCATTAGTCATCCCACCTGTGAAAGGAAGTCAGAAAAAATTAAATATAAATTTTCAGGAGCGTGGGAAGACTGCACTATTACAGCCATCCCAAAAAGTTTAAACTATCCCCTTGGTGTGACCATGTTGCTTTTTCAGATCAACATATGTAGAACTGACACAAGTAAAGAAAAAGTTGCTATATTTAAATAAATATTCTACCACAGACATTTATTGCCAATCCACACATCACTGAATCAAAATGGTAAAAAGGAAGTGCAGGGATTTTCCAACAGTTAAACCAACCAGCAAAAAACTAAACCAAGAGGATTTGATCTTTTGGATTATTCCTCGTGTACATGGAAACCAAAACTTACCTTTTCAAAAGAAAAAAAAATCCACTGCTGACCCTAGGATCCTGAAAGAAATTAAATAATTAGTTTTACATGCAAAATATTAGCCATAGAGACTGGTATCCAGGTGGTCAACCCATCAGTGCAGTGAAAGAATAATCATGAGGTTCAGGTGAAACACGGACTCACATGCAACTCATCATTAAGGTTTGACCAAGACTTTTTAAATTAAAATTTCATGTTTGGTCTGCAGCAGGTCCAAGAAGACTGCGGCAAGACCTACCATCTAAATCATCTTATGTGCTTCATAATGCAAGAAAGATACCCAAAACACCACGTCAAAGGAATCAAGGGTGCTTTATAGGCTGATATTAATGTAACAATCGCCACAATTTTAGTTTCAGCCATTAAATGTCGAGTATCCCCCATCACCTCAAACCATGAGGTCCGTTTGGCGCGCGTGTAGCAGTGAGCTAACTCCGGTACTCTGATAACCGCAACAAGCATATGCATTTACCAATAAAATAGCAAACTGCAACGTGAACAGTAACACCTTGGTATAAAAACCGATATATACCGTAATTAGAGGTCCAAACATGCGGAGTTTCGTCTGTTGGTCAACTACAGGTCCTACTGCCTCTACCGCAACGAGGAAAAAGAGGATGTTAATGAGGCTGCGCCTCCATTTATCTCTTATCAAAACCACGTGTTTGGTGTCTGCCGTCACATACAACAGCTTCCGGGTTTGGGGCGATATGAAACAAAAAAACTGTGAAGACTTTGGATTGTTTCTTGAGTGAATAATAAAATACAAATTAAGGATGAAGAACATTGTCTCAGTATTTATCTTTGCTATTTGTCAAGTCAAAATCCCCCAAGCCTCTAATCTGGCCATGCAGTTCCCAGGGGAACAGAATATATATATTTTTTATTTCTAAGCAAACATTTTACAAACCATTCATATTGTAAATAGAGAACCAGCAAAAATAGCATAGAAGGGAAACTGACAAGTGTCCCGAGCATTTTATTTACGGACAGCATGCACTGAAATAATGCATTTTAGTTAATTGAGTTTCAGACTGAGCTTATAACAATTTAAATATTTAAATATGGTTTATTTGAGAGGAAGTATTCACATTAAAGCCACAATGCCCAGTATTACAAACTTATACCATGAATCAAACACAATCTTAATTAATATTTTGTTGAAAAACGAACTACAACAAATCATAATTGCAATAAAATACTGCATTAAGATTTAAATATCATAACAAGTATGTTTTACTTAGGATTTAAAATATGTTATCAAACAGCCTGCCACAGCTTGACATATGTGGCACAAAAGCATGAAAAATTGAATATAGCCTATAAAAATGATTTCGTATTATTTTTCCGAAGCTAACAACTCGTCAAAGCTGCCCTTAAACAACAATAAATAATCCAGTGTAAATATAGTGCCCTACAAGGTTAGATAAGTTTTTGATTTTTACCATTTCTGATGCATTTGCTTCGTTTATGTGTCAAACCAGCAGGTGCTTCAATCTGCCTACAACTAAACCAAAGGAAAACTACAAAATGACGTCTCAATCATTTCCGCCTGAAGTACGGAACGTCTATTGGTGCAAAAATGTTCCAATAAATTTCTAATGTTATTTAGACGAGCAGTCATCTGTAGAAGGTGTAGACACCCCAGCTACGTTCAGAGATTTGAATTAAAATTCCGGTGGAAATTTGCGGGTCATGAGAGTCTTAATAGGTATGTGCACTGGTTTAGAGAATTTCCTTTTTCTTAAGTGCTGTTTGGGAAGGTCAGTGTGACATGACGCTACCAGCTAGCTGTTAGCTAATATGTAACTGCAGCTGTAAATTTAGTGACATATATGTTTCTTTAAACCAGGACGTGTGTTTGATGGCAGTCCAGAAATAGTATGCATTCTTGTGGATTGCACAACTAAATCTATAACTGTGTGGGTTTTATTGTTATTAAAGCGAAGTTCGGTCAAGTGAAGCAGAGTCCTGTTTTGTAAGCGTGTAATAGTACGCATGCGTACTGATCTGATTGTCCCTCCGCTTGTAGTTTTTATCAGTCTTGTGGTATTTGGTAGTTCTGATTATAGATATGTTGCTTCGGATTGCAATGCATCTAAACAGCTAAAAGAAATTAAGTTTGACCAATACCCTTCTAGATACTAAAACTGGACTTTATGGAGCAGTTATTCGGAAGATGGTTTCAAACAGTATCTCTGCTACAAATGCCTCAAAAGCAAGTGTAAAGCAAGTTTAGCTTTTTTTTTTTTACTGATTTTTAAAAGAGATTATGGAGTCTTTGGATCTCAAGCTCAGAGGAAAGGTTTGCAGAAAGAAGGGGCAACCTTTTTTAGTTTTTAACTGTATTTGCTGCAAAACCTGCTTGCCCCGATCACATGACCTCAGGGACCTGCAGGGTCCTTTTAATGGTTTTTAAATATCTTAATGGTCTTGGGCCTTCGTATCTCTCAGATCTGCTTTTATCTTACGAACCCTTGTGATCACTGCATTCTTCCAGACTTTGTCATTCCAAAGGTCAGGACACACCCATGGGGAAGCGTCGTTCCCATGGCACAGCCCTCAGGGTTGCGGAGAACAACATGTTTTTAAAACTCGGTTGAAGACCCTTTTTTGATTGCTTTTTTTATTACTTTGGGTTGGGGGGGTTGTGTGTATGGCAAATGTTGGTGGGTGTATGCGTGTATGCATGGGTGCCTTACATGACCATTGTTGAATTGTGGATTAGGGGGTTTGGTTGGATGGGTGGGAATGTTTTTAACTGTAAAGGGCTTTGAGTCGCAGTTTTGTTTGAAAGATGCTTGATAAATAAAGTTTTGATTGATTGACTTTGATATAGCTGCAAATATTCTCTGATATAACAAAGTCTATCTATCCATCCATGCATCCATCCATCCTTCTGACCTGAGCAAGATTCGAGCCTTAAAAACATCTTTGGGTTTAAAAGAAACGTACAAATGAATGTAATCAGGGTAAGAAATGTCATTAAAAGACTTTTAAAAATGCAGAAGAGGGAGCAGATGTAAAGGAAACAATAAAAGGCACCAAAACAGAACCTTGTGGGACACCATATATGAGGATGAGGGGCTGAATTTCACTGGAGCTAAAGAAAATTATCATCATGTCAGGTAGGAGAAAAACCAATTCAGAGCAGAACCTGATACACAAACCCGGTATTTCAGCCAGAAAAGCATGATGTGATGGACTGAGGTCAAGTCCAACATCACTAACAACCAACATTCTCCCACATCACAATGCATTAACAGTCATTGGTGAAAGAGTGCAAATGCCATTACCTCTGCTCATTGCAATCAAAGTTCTTGTCACTTAAAAGACAGTTTCATCCATGATTATTTAATTTTTCTATTAATGTGCATCTCTCTCCATTTTCTCGCTTGTAGGAGGGGGCTCTGGCTTTGTGGGCCGTGAGCTGATGCGCCTGCTCAGAGACCAAGGCCATGAGGTCACAGTGATATCTCGCCAACCTGGTCCAGGGAAGATAACATGGGTAGGATCCCAAGTTGATACAGCGTAATAAGAGCCAAAATAAACTAAAACAAACTAAACTAAAACTGGATTCACGACAACGTTTAATTTTTAATCAAACATAATTAAAATGGTGACCAAGAAAATTTTCTGTTTTTTCTTCCTTTGCTGTATTGCTTTTCTATAAATCCACTCAAGTTAGTTTTTTTCCCTGTCTCTGCTCCTGCAGGGTGAATTAGAGTCTGGCGGCCTCCCACCATGTGATGGTGCTGTCAACCTGGCTGGAGAGAACGTCATGAACCCCCTTAGATGGTGAGTAACAAATAAATGCTATATTCAAACACAATTTATACAATTTTATGCTGTTGATGTACTAAAGCTTGGGAAAAAACATGTATTAAGAAAAAATGTTCTGTGCTTTTCATTTGATAAAAGAATCTCCTTAATGAGTTTATGGTATATAAGAGTATAATTTTTACTGTGTTAACACCAATAATCTACCCATACTGCCTACGCAAGACAATTTGACCGAATCCTGCAAATTTAAGATGAGACGGAAAACCAGCTACAAGTCAGGATTTAATGTTGAGTGCTCAGAAAAGACCTCACTAATCCCTATGTGGTTAAAAGTGATCTAGATTCAAAGCCACGTCACAAATCTGATGGAAACTAAAAGAGTCTAAACTGCAGTACACCACATGATTGAACTTGTGTTTGGAATAAAATAAAAAGAAATCCTTAACAACCAGAGATGGGTGCAGTCCTTTAGCAGTGTAAAACATTTTCTATTTCATATGCTGAGCCATCCAGTGCACACATTAACATTAAATGCCACTAAAGAGATTACCATGAGTAAAAAGACATATATAAATATTAATGGACAAAATGAATGGCACAGTGATGAAAAGTTTTTGTCTGTTGTGATTTTAAAGCTGAAACTTGTTCTTGCATTTTTCCGTTTAAGGTGGAATGAAAGCTATAAAAACGATTTGTTCTCTAGTCGCGTCGACACTACAAAAGCTCTTTCTCAAGCTATCGCTGCGTCTCCCAGCCCACCTCACTCCTGGGTTTTAGTATCAGGTGTAGGTACGTGTCTGCCTGGTCACTTTTATTTTAATCTGCTGGTTCATGCTCAGCATGAATTAACCTGTGATCATTTGAGGGACATTCACCGTCACATTTTTTTGACCTACAGCTTGCTACAAACCCAGTCAGACAGCTGAGTATACAGAGGACAGCGAGTGGACGCCGTTTGATCTTCTCTCAAAGCTTGTGAAAGAGTGGGAGGCCGCGGCGCTTCTTCCAGAGAATGTTGCGAAAGCCACCAAACAAGTCATCATCCGGCCCGGTACGTGCAGAGAGCATGACTCAGAGGTCATAGCAAGGTTTTATTTAACAGGATATTTTGATTGACAAGTTGATTTATCCATCCACAAATTGTAGCTCCACATTTAGTAGAAATAAATAGTCTCTTACAACTTTTTAGTGCAATTCTTACAAATGTAAAATAATTTCTTTAGACTTCTGTAAGCTGATGTTGTCTGTAAAAATCACATTAAAATCTTAATATAAATGATCAAACACATTTTGGTTAAATTCTGAAGATGCACTGGACCGTTTTGTTGAATTCATTTTATGAAAAGGTTATAAGAGTTAGAAACAATGCATTGCATGACTTCCATGATCAATCAAGGCCATTTTTCCTGATATTGTCATGAATGAATACAAAGAAGGTTTGTTACATTGATTTGGATGAAATGAATAATAAAATATTACTGTATCCAATGTTATATGTTTGAGGAGTTAATTGATAGACAGCACACTGAAGAGACTTTCCTCTCTTTGCTCTTTGGTTCTGAGTCTGACGGCTCTGCTTTCATTGGTTTATTTGGCTGCTGTGATGATTGATGGCTGTCTGGATAATAATCCCAGTAAATTAGATATATGATCATTGATTTCAGACATAGTGGTGAACACAAATGATGCGGATGTCCGGGTTGTTGAGACATTTTTATACCAGAGGACTGTGCGTGTATCTAAATTGGACTTTGACTGAAGAAGTCAACAGAATTTATTTACTAAGAAAGCTTTTAATTTCTCTGAGTCAATTTGTCATTTCTACTGTTTGTTTATTCATCTCTTGGTTTCATGGACTTTGTGTTCAGACTAGGCCACCCCCAACATCTGCCAATTTCCCCAAGTCATTTATTCTTTTAGCCATAAATCTACTGATATCCTTCAGCAGTCTCATATTTTATATTTCATCCTGTCACCTGTTCTTCTTTTTTTAAATTTTACTATTGTTTCACTGGTGGCATATTGTTTATTTTTTTATTTATTCACGGTGCTATCATCTTTGATAGTTGAAGTGTTGATGCTGATGTAGATTAATTAGTTTATATGTGGATGCGGGTGAGCTTTAAATGAATGTGCAATTCATTTAAAGTTGTCTGGACCACACCCACATACGCACACATTTCCTGCATAGGACATATTCACATTAATCGTGTTTAGAAGTGTGCACATTTATTATGTTTTTTGCGTGTCTTGTTCGGACTCGTACGTTTATGTTAGGCCTCACCTTCTACTTTCCCTCCCACTGTCCACCAGGGGCGGTGTTGGGTCGTGATGGTGGCGCCATGAAACAAATGCTGCTTCCCTTCTGGCTCGGCCTCGGTGGTACCCTGGGCTCCGGGAGACAGCCTTTCCCCTGGATCCACGTGTCGGACCTTGCAGGGATAATCGCCCAGTCGCTGGAGCCCGCTGCTGATGCTCCCTCCCCCTCGCCACAGGTGTACAACGGAGTTGCGCCTGCGCTCAACACCAACTATGAGTTCACTAAAGAACTGGGGCGGGTCCTGAGGAGACCCACTATCTTCCCCGTGCCTGGCTTTGTCATGAACACCCTGATGGGATCAGAGAGGGCCGTGATCCTCACCGAGGGCCAGAAAGTCATACCAAAGAGGACTTTAGAGTCTGGGTTTCAGTACAGATACCCAGACCTGAGCTCAGCGCTGAAGCAGATTGTTGGGGGTTAAAAGACACTGAATGATTTCATCTCATTTTCTGCCTTTATTGAATGTATAACAGAAATACGCAAGCTCATAGGATGTTTTGTAAATCTCTTCAGGCTTGATGTCACAGGAAACCAGTTAAATCATGTTTTACAAGGTGCAATTTAAATAAAAGAATTGAATTTATCTGACAAAAATCATTAGTTTATACAACGTATGTCTGTAAGGAGGCCATTTATAAGAAAAAACATTTCGGTTGTAGCACTGATCCCGGGTTTTTTTGTACCTTGCACATCCAGCAGTTCCCTGGACCTTTTGCTGTTTGTGGTTTGGAGATAATCAGCTATAAAAAGGGCTTTTAGTTCAATTATTCCAATTACAAATAATTCTGTTATTTCCTTAACTCTTTAATCAACATGCAAAAGTGGAAAACAAGTCCTTGCATTATTGCAGAACCAAAATAGCCTGTTTTCCACTAGTAGCTTTTCAGTGGTGGTGGTTTCAGTGATGGTTTACCTGCTGCTCGGTCTATGGCTGTATATCAGACTCAAGGTAAAAGGGGAGAGCCAGAGAAGGCTGCAGGCTGCAAAATGAAACACTGGAAAAGTACAGCAGAGTTTCTCATGGTTCTTGTGAACGAGTTGCTCTCATGACTCATCCAGCAACGTCACTTTCTGGATTAGAAGTGGCTCCAGTCTATAGTTGTCTTATTTTCATCTGAACTCAGCTTACGTGGAACTCCGGCAGACTAAGTGCTAAAAAATTACCTGGTACTAAGTCCCTCTACGTAATGGAACGCCCTAAAAAACAAGTTGAATCGATTATGTACTAGTGGAAAAGGATGAAATATTTTTCACGCGTAAAGTAGAAAACTATAAAAGATCACTGAAAGTTTGGAAAGTTTTACCTGGGTCTACAAAGTGAATAACCATGGACATATTTAGTCATGTGATCTTTGCAGCTGACTGGGAACAAGACAAAAAGTCACATCTTCCTTGACCCACTTCACTCAGTATAAATGTTCCCACAAGATCAGGAAAAAGTATTTCAAGTCTGGGATTGTTTTCAATTCTTTAAAAAAAAATCCTCACAACCAGAAGTTTATGATAGCAAATGGTGTGATTAAAAAAACCTTTGAACAAAACACTGAATTCACTGAACTCTGGTGTATTAAAGATGGTAACAGAACGTATGAGTACAGTATAATTACAATCATCTGTATTTAAATAATGCAGCAGAGGAAAAAATGTGATCAGCAGCTGATGTGTCATTGGATGAAAGCCTTGTCTTGCGTTTATCGTCTCAGAAATCCAAATATTGTGTTTTTTCCATCTTCACTCTGAATCGGTGTGGACGTCTTCCTCCTCGGCTTTCTGAATGATCGGCAGCTGATCTCCCCAGTCGCTGTTCCGGGCGCAGCGGTACACGTCTCTGGAGAAAATAAAACTAAATCAACGGGCAAGCCTGGAGAAAATGAGTAAATGTAGGACAAAAAAAATGATGCAGAAATAAAACCCAAACAAAATATCTGAAGTGTCACAAACTGTTAGATGCAAAAAGGTGGCACTGGATGTCTGTTTGTAGCCTTTATTCATGGATTTCATAGTTTTAACTTTGTGTTAGGACTGTGTGGGAATAGATTCCCAAAAATCCTCCTAATGGTTACAGGAAAATGATTAATTGACCTTTTTCTTCTACATGGAGATTAATCTGCCTTTCACACAGACAGCACATGCTCTCTGCCTCTCTGGTCATCACACAGCTGCCTGGACGCATTTTTGCTCTTTGGATTACCTGTTATCTAGTAGATATTTGTATTAAACGAGCTGGAGAGTCATTGTCTGAAAGAAGATTGCTCTTGCACTCTATTTGGATGAAACTTAGAATAAAACTGTAAAAGAATAAGAATGAAACTAAAAAAATATTCTCTTCAGTTTTGTCACAAAGAGAGGAGAAAGTGGGAATAGAGAGGGAAAAACAGGATATTTGTACCTGCTGTGTTTTCGTGCCGTCACCACCAGGTGCTGCAGCTGTCCGTCGGGGCAGCACACCCTGCAGTGGACGTGTCGGGTTCTCCGCAGCACCGGTGCGATCAGCCTGGCCCAGTCCACGCCGTCCGTCTGAGCCGCCGCCGGTTCAGATCGACTCAGAATCAGGTAGCTGAACTTCTCTATCTGACGCTCATTGTGCTGAAAAAGATGTGGAAACCATTCAGGTTTTGTCCGAAACGTTTAAGATACTGATTCTCCGGCACAAGAAGATGCAGTTTTGAAATTACATTTAGTAAACCTGAAAACTGTGGTTAAAGTAAAACTCTATGGAGAAATATGTAGGCAGATATTAGGAGACTGTAGTTTTAACTTCCGCAGCTCATAACTTGTTTCTATTCTGTTTTGTTTTTGTATTTACTTAATATAATTTTTTTTAAATTATTTGTCAATGACCACACTGTTCATTTTTTCATTTATTTCTTGTTCATTCCTGCTCAGAAAATTTAGACTCTGTATGCACTGTACCTCTTTTTCTGTTTTTGTTTGTTATCCACAGTAAATAATTATGATGTGCTCCTTGCACGATTGCATTTAGATGTGTGCTAAATAAATAAATAAATCCAATAAATCAAATAACTAAAGCAATATATTTTTTAAAGTTTTTGAGCTTAAACACCCTCCTGGTCTGGAAAATGAGGCCAATGCAATCATGTTTCTAGGACTTTCAACGATTTTGTTTTGATAGACAACAGGAGGCGACGGCTCTGGCTTGTGCAGCCTCAAAGCGCCTATAAAGGTCCGAGCTTTGGGACTGCAGGAACCTTCCTCCTTTTTTGTGGACCCAAGACAAAATAAAAGGCAAAGACTTCGGAAGAAAGTATCTTTTATGTTAAAAAAACCTTTTTCTGAGGTCAACATGAACCTGTCATATCTCAATCAGTCGTGTTTACTTTTGATGGTTTGTGTCTTACCCCGGGCAGATGCAGAGGATGGTACATCTGCTGGAAATTGCAAGGTGTGGTGGGTTCCTGGGCCAGTTTAGGACAAATCATTTCATGAGGACACTGAAAAAAAATGAATAAATAAATAAGGAGAAGCTACAAAAATATTAAAAAACTCACTAACGTCTCAGAGATGTTCAACATACTGGAGCGAAAACTGATGCTGGTCTGGGATCGTGGAGCGTCTTCTCTTGTTTCTGGAGATGATCATTTTCATTATTTATGCCAAACCTTTTAAATATCAACAAGTCAAACTGCTATCTTACATACTTAAATACTACAGTCAAGTACCTTTAGTAAAGTATCTCTGGCCTCCATGAGCATCTGATGTCCCTCTTTGGTGCCACTTTCCACGAAAACCTAAAGTACCAAATATGAAAAGCATTATCTGCCACTGAATATTTCTAATTTGTTAACTTCTTTGATCGGGAAGATAGATTGATCATTGTTTGAACTGACCAGGTATGAGCTCGTCTTTCTCCACAAAGTGAACACTGCCTCTTCTCGATCCTTCGCGTTGGGAAGCTCCGACAGGGTGAAAGCTGCAGCCACCAGGTCGAACTGCACCTGAGGGGAGGAACAGGATGGTCAGAGCTTCACACCCATTACACCAACTCCACAATAACCATCAAAGTTCAACTACAGATTCCTTTTTAATAATTTACCCTACTTTTTAACATTGTGTTGAAATGTTGAAGAGTTGAAATCCCAATGTTATTTCTAAATAAAAATTAAAAATGATATTTATCTGCATATTCTTTTATTAACACTGCTTACTTTACTTCACAAAAAATATATATTACAAAGATTTTTTAAAAAGATCCCTGCATCATCAGGAGTGTGGGGAAAAAAAGAATAAAGAGAAAAATTACATTCTTAAAATGCAATAATAAAAACCCTCCATAATGATCCTTTTTTTAACCCTTAAGTCCATCATCTTCATGAAAACTTCATTCTTCTCCTTCCTTAGAAACTTGTTTCCTTCTATGTGTGGAGGAGCCTGTTTAGAGTCACAGCCAGAGCTTTTGAGGACACTGGTTCTTGGGTACAGTCTAATGGTTAGAAACCAGTCAATGCAGATGCCTCCCTTTCCTGAGCTGGGTCCTGCCAGGGGTTTTACCTTCCTGTTAGTAAGTAGTTTTTCCTTTTGGCTGTCACCTGCAGCACCATGCAAGCTCAGGATGGGGGACTGAGTCAAAAAAAAGTTTGGATGCTATCTATTGGTTTTCCCCGAGCGTGACTATTATTATTTGTGAATTGGCTTGTATGAACATTGTTATTATAATTATAACAATAATTATGGGAATTATATTTAATTAATTAATGTGAGTAAAACTCTTAAAACATGAAAGGTGCAGAAATAAAAATAGAAAAATATTTCTTAAAAGCTGCAGAAGCTGTTGACACCTACACCAGAAAAAACCTAACTCAGAACCATTTCTCATGCCTCAGAGGAACATCTGTTTATTCAGAAAAGGAAACCAGGGAACAGTAGACTGGGTATCATTTATTTTTCTTTCTTTAGGGGGAATTTTTGCTGAAGATGGGGGTTAATGTACAGAAGAAAAGAAGATTTAATCCCCAACCTCTTGGATTCCAAAGATTACTTTGACATTAATTTATATAATTTTTAAAAACACTTTTTTTTTTTAGGGTTTTTTGGCTCTAGTTGTCTTTATATGATTGTATCTTGACAGAAAAGGAAACAGGAAACAAATTCATGTGAGAAAAAGGGAGACTTACCTTTGGGGATACGGGAAGAAACTGTCTGAAATAAACTTGTTTGAAGTGAGGCTCAGCATGTTCATCATCACCTGCAAAACAGGGTGCACACCAATTCTAAATCCTGTAACTGCATAAAACTAAATAAATAAATAAAATGATTCTGACCTTTGAGAAGACGTTCACCTAAAATGTTCATCGGGCCAGAGCTGTCCACACAAACCATCTCCTTCAGAGAGTCGCCCCAGTACGAGTGGGCCGCCCTGTGGGTCAGCAAAGAAACATTTAATAGATGCAGAAGTTCAAACTATTTATTGTGGACACACAGGACTTAATTTGGACACTCACCAGGCAACAGTTCCCAGACCTGAACCAAAGTCCAAAAGGGTCTGAGGAGCAAAAGAGGGATCTCTCTTTCTTATCTGTATTTGGGAAATAGAAAGAGAAATCTGAATTAAGACAGATAAAATAATAACTCTAGTTGGTCTGAACTCTTCACTACCTCATTCAGCGCTCTTCTCAGTGCTGCATAGCCTCCGGCAAGCCGAGCCGCCATGTACACCACACCCATTTCTTCATCATATCTGAAACACAGACGGTGAGCTGAACCTGATGCATCTTAAACTGAAGCTCTGAGATGTGAATGCAGGAATAAATTCACACTTCACTGCCTTTAAAATTATTTTTTTCTGTATGTATGTATCTTTGTATCTACTGCATCTTTTTTATGCAAGCTCTCCTCTTCTTCCTCTTATCATTATATTTTTAATTTCAAATCTCTGAAGCACTTTGAGGTTTTCGAATATAAAATGCATTACAAATAACCTTCAATATTATTATCATTATTATTATCAAGTCAGCATGACATTTTAAGACTTTGAAATGAAACACCTGAAGTTTCACTTTGAAGATTATCAAGTTTATAAAGTTGACTGAAGGTTGTCTCCAATTAATTGAATTAGATGCTGTTTTTGAACTTTTTGTAGTAAATGCAAAAGCATTGTCTCCTTGTAGAGTAACCTTTTAGATCTCTCCCACTCTTTTATATGCAAACTAATATGAGTTTTCTTTTAGATCGAGGGCCCAGTTAAGGGGTTAAATCATCACATATTTGTGAGCACTGCGACAAATCAGCCAAAAAATGAATAGAACGTACTTCAGGGGAGTCCAGCGATACGTCGTTCTCCTGAGCTCTGATAAAACTCTCTTCCTGATGCGGTCCTCCAGTAACTGCTCGTCGATGTCTGCAATAAGAAACACATTTATTTTCTCATGCTGCTGCACCATGAACTCCTCTCACATGTCCAGGATCATCATTCGATGCATCTGACTCTCACCTTCTCTCTTTTGCAAAGCTTTCTCCCAGAGTTCTTTCTCCAGGCCCACCGCTTTCTGCCTCAGTGTCAACTCCTCGACCGCTCGCTTCCGGCTCCACAGGAAGTGTGTGAGTCTGCGTGTGCGCTCTGAAAGCTGACTCACCTGAGATTCTGCAGGTGGAAAGACAGGTGAGTTTTTGGCTCAGTCAAACTATGGCTGCTTCACGTCACATGATAGCTGAGCTTACTGTGAATGATAGACTGTGCAGCCATCTGGAGCTCCTGAGGTAATCGGATGGTCTTTAGGTTTGTTAAACCTGGATGCTTCCTATGTAGTTCCCCTTTTAGGAAATCTGTCTGGGCCTGTGGGTGAGCAGCAGCGCTCATTCTCTGTAATAAATAGTTTAAAATGGTTAATCAGTTTTTATGCTCCACACATGTGGAAAAAACTACCAGAAAGCTGCAGGTCTGCTGACACTGTCAGCAGTTTTAAATCAGGGTTAGAAACCTTTATATTTGCAGCCTTTTATGATTGATTGTTTTCTGAGGGTTTCTTTCTTCCTTTAATTTTCTTTTTTTGTGATTTTATTTTTGTTTTTAAATTCCTTTTATTGCTTTCTTGCTGTAATGTTTCCGATGTTTGTATGTTAAGCACCTTGAACTGTCATGTACATGAAATGTGCTATACAAATAAACTTGCCTTGCCTAATATTTTCAAACATCTTTAAGTTTAATATAAACATAATCTAAAAATTATAGTCTAAAAACTTCTTGTTTCATATATTTTCTTTAACAAACCAATAGTCTGAACTTGAACTAATGATTCATGCTGATCAGTTTGTGCAAGAAATTCAATTAAAATTTTGCTCAAACTTCACAGTGTTTTCATCTCTTTTGTGATCAGCCATGAAAAGGAAAAGAGAAAATCATAATGATGATTTCAATGTGGTCCTCCTTTATATTTTCAATTCATAATGGAAGAAAATCTCTCTAAAAAGGTGACGACTAAGGATGTCACACATACATTAGTTGATAAGAACATGCAAAACTCTGGAAAATATCAATGAAAACAGACAAAACTGATGTTTTACGTTTAAAAAGACACTTTCATGTTTTCATGACATCTGACCTCCGCAGTGAAGATGTTGCGGTCAATGACACCCACAAACTGTACCCACCCTGAACCATATCTTCACGATAGGCGCCCTCTGACAGAGAATGCAGGCTCCATAGCTCCGTGAAGCCATGTCTAGTGTTTTCAACGGAGTTTAAATGACCTAAAATAAGCTTGCGTCCACACCTTGATTAAGCATGCTAGGATCTTCCGATCCTTCAACAAAATAATTCCGACCATCACCAAAAGCGGAACCTTTAAACCTCAAAGTTTTTTTCCGTCATTGACAAAAAGAGGAGCGCCCTCTCTGCTCTTGTTTGCTGGTACTGTCCAACATCTGAATGATTTCTATGATTTTTTTTTCAGTTCATCAGAAGATACAAGTTAGTTCAAAACGTCTCTGATGTGAGCGCAGCTGTGTTCCAAATAGTAGTAATAGTAGTTGACATAGTAAAAAATTTTAATTTTGAAAGCGAAGTGAGTGGTCTTCGTCATAAACGATCTTTCGCTAGATCTGTCCTCCACCAGGAAACTGCAACAAAAAAAGTTTCCCGCCCGGCTTTATTATCAATTTGTTTCATTTATTATTGCAGACTCTATATATATAACCATGAGACGAACCAGAGGCTCCAGAAGTAAGCCTCAAACAGCCTTAGAAAATGGAGAAATCCAGAAGCAAACAGGTTTGTTCTTGTTCCTAAGCTTCACGGGAGAACCGCAGAGGTTGTAATTTAACGTCGCCACTGCGTGGACATGTCTGGACGAAATTCATGCCTGAGTATTTACTGTTGATACCAACATCCCAAACTTGAACAGCCTCGTGCTGGGGGTGTTACACAACTAAATGTTTATTATTTTATTTGTATCTGCACATATCAAAACCCTCGTTACCGCAAACATGATCGTTTTATCACTGTTTCTGATTCACTACTGAGACTGATTTACTTATTATAAACTATACATTATTATTATTATTATTATTATTATTATTATTATATGATATAATATATAACTTGATTCAGTCTGTATAAATGACAATTACTTCAGATTTAATAAAGAGCTATAACAGGGCTTCTTGGCAACAAATCATACCATTGGAAATCCTGTCAATTTTCATTTTAAATTATGCTACATTGGTAAGAAAGTGCATTTGTGGGATGAGCAGTTCTCTGCCAATAAGCTGTTTGGCATTGGCAAGCTTTGCATGAGTGCAACCCACATATTCAACCCTGCAGTTCATCCCACAAGTGCATTTTCCTTATAAATGTGGCAGCATTTAAAATACATTTAATGAACAGACTTTCCTGTGTTATCAGACTTAGTAGTGATATATTTTTATCTTAGTCTTAAATATTGTGTGTATTTATGGTATTTAGTAACTGGGACAATAATAAGCCCTTTTGCCTCTGTTATCAGTGTGGCAGTGGAAGGGAGATGAAGGACACTGGGAGTCGTACTCACCTGCAGCCTGTGCCTTACTGGACTCTGCCGTCTCATCGGGGAAGACGTCTGTCACTTTGACTCGGGGCTCAGGGACGGCATATGAAGTTGATCTTAAGAAGATGGTCCAAATTAATCCCGTGACAAAGTACAAGAGAAAAATCCGCTCTCAGACTGTTAAACCAGGTGTGCATTTAGTAAAACAACGTATCAGTCGGCCTCCGTCTCTGGAAGAGCCGTTTTATTTTCAGTAGCTGTCAATGCATTATGAAATTTACTATGTCCTACTGAGGTTTTCCAACTATATTTAGATAAAGTGTTTAAATAAACTTTCCTTTGCGCTCTATTTGGGTTCAGAATCAGGTGATGAGAAACCAGTTCAAGTCAAAGAGGAAGAGGAGGAGACCGAAGAGCAGCCTGCAGTGAAGAAGAGAAGAGGACAAAGCAAGAATCGGACAAAATCAGAAGACATGCCCAAAGTGGAAATAAAAAGTGAAGGTAAAATGGATAAAATATTATATATTTATCCGTATTAACATTAAAAAACAGTTTTTTCAAGCTGTGGCCGTACTGCTCATACATTCAGAGTTCAGTTTTCTAACTTTTAAAAGGTGTTGACTGCTCTAAAATAAAACCTACATTTTACATATTGATGTGTTTCTGATGTGTGCGTGCTGACCAGAGGTTGTGAGGACGGTGGTGATGAAGGGAAAAGCTCCAGTGGACCCTGAATGCAAAGCCAAACTCGGAAAGGTAGATTTTCTACGTTCACATGAGATATGAAAGTCTTTCTGTGGTGCGGCACCTGACTGTTTGAGGGCTTTGGTAAAGCACAGCTCCAGTTACAGTTCCCCCTTGCTAATATCATGATCTGCTTTAAATACTTTACAGAACTTTTGTTTTATTTTGATTGTCAGAGAAGTTTCTAAAGTGTAAGTTTTGTTTGTTTGTTTTTATAGAAACTGTACTTTGACAGTGATGAAATTCACAGTACATACACCATTGAACTGGTTAAGCTTGCTACATTCCCCAGGAGAAGCGACAGCTTTGTTGTCGTGAACAAAATAAAGCCATTTACCACTCTTAGACTCAGACATGGGAGTGATTAACGCGGGGATGCTTGAGGGAGAGTTATTTCCGCATTAACGTTGATGCAGTTTGAGCGGATACTTTCAATAAAAAGCTGATCGAGGTGGTATGAAAACATGAAAATGTAAAGAACACACGTGGGATTTAGACACACGGACACCACAGCATGCAAAATCGCGTCCTGCCATAGACGAAGTTTGTCATAAATGTACAGTCCCTGAGTAGTGAACAAATCACCACCCCCTGCCTGCACTTATGCTGCAAACGTGCACTTTATGTACCTACACTGTAAACGAAGCTGGGATATGTCAAGTTTTCCGCTCTTGACATGTTTGTTTCAAACTCTTAGAAATTTTTCACATTCCGCTGAAGGAACAGGAATAAATGTTGGTCTCTTGGGAAATGGGTTCTTTGTAGATACGACACTGAAACAGCCTTTGAGGTCAGTGCCTTTTTTATGTTTGAATGATTCACGGGTCAGTGTTAAGATATAAGAAACACAATCCTCTGAAAATGGTCAGGAACTCAGGCTCTTATATTTCAGTTTATACTTTCTCTAATCTTTCACCACCTCTTAAAAAGTCAAACATTATTTCGGTATTAAACATTTTTCATGTGGACAGTTTTTATCGTCTTTCTAATAACACATTTATTTGCATTTATCTTTCAGGCTCATGTTTACAGTGAAGGAAATGATGTTTACGATGTGATGCTGAATCAGGTAAAGCTTTTAACAAACGCAAGCTGAGTCCAAACATGTACAAAAAAAGACAAATGTCTTAGCATTTTAAAAGGGATTTTAGTCATTGCTTGATTTAATCAAAAGCTGCTAGTTTTATCCACACTTAGACCAGAATAGGACAAGCAGTGGTCAGTGCTTGATAGTTATTGATATGTTACAGTAAATGCAGCCCCTTTCCCCTTTCTGGAAGACATCTGATTCAGCAAAACTAGAACTGCATTTTCTAATTATTGAGAAGACAAATTATTTTTTAAACCTGTTCATTTAAAAATGTGCCTCTTTTGTGTCATGATGTAGACAAATCTTCAGTTCAACAACAACAAATACTACCTGATCCAGCTGCTGGAGGACGACGGCTCCAAGGCTTACAGCGTGTGGATGAGATGGGGAAGAGGTGACTCCGCTCATCGCTGATCTTTAATGATTTGATTCAGTGGAAATGTTCGGCTTTCAGAAGGAAATGCTTGGATTTAAGCTTCTCTGTGTGATGTGCTTTTATTTCCACAGTTGGAAAAGCAGGGCAGAACAGCCTCACAGCCTGCGGTGGAGACCTGCTGAAGGCCAAAGACGTCTTCAAAAAAAAGTGAGCGTGCAGCTGTCTGAACGCTTTCTAGATTTTTTATTTATTTATTTTTATTCTTTGCATGTTAATGCATCATTGTTCAAGTCACAAAATACACACTTTTCCAATTCTTCTCAACACAAACATTTCCATGATCAATAAAGAGCTGACAGAAGAATGAAATTCTTGTATTTACAGACCCGTTTTCAACATAACTCAAAGACAGTGATACTGCTGTTCCCTCGACCATTGCCACAAAGACAACATTTTACATTTTTCTAATCTATTGCTTACATTAGACATACACATCCAACCAAGAGTCATACTGATACAACAAAATTTGCAGAGTTTAATAAATCTATCTGAATACCTAGATATGTTTTCAACTTTTGGGAATTCCACACTTTTACACCAGATACAGACAAGCACATTTGCCTTAATGTTGTTTTTTGCTACTAAATGTTTAAAATAACATTTCCTATCGTTCTATGGTTTTCATTTTCTGAAGTAAACACAAATAATTCTGCAAGAACTTCTTGCTTTAAACATAACCAAGCAAAGGCAAGGCAAGTTTATTTATATAGCGCTTTTCAGGTCCAAGACAATTCAAAGCCAATAGAGTTTGCAGTTCAACACTGATATAGATTTGAATAATCTTAACCGAATGAATAGAGGATTTGTGTGGTCTCTGAATCCTGCTTTGTAAATAATTCTAATCACTATTTTCCATAATAAAAAATAAGACCTAATACTGCTCTTATAAATATTCACCCATATTTCTACACAATAATAGAAATAAGGTAGGATCATTCTCAGTGTATTACATGATAAAATATATTTGATCTTATTCAAAATGAAAAAACTTAGAGACCTTGTTTTTCACTTGCAGTATTGAGATTTCTTAGATGTTTTGCTTGAAAACATGGAGGAGAATTCAGTAAATTATGTTTGCAGGTTTTTGGACAAGACAAAGAATGAGTGGGAACACCGAGGTAACTTTGAAAAAGTAGCTGGAAAATATGACATGGTCTTTATGGACTACAGCACCAACGAAAAGGTAAAGTTCAGCCTTAAAGGAGAACTTCGGTATTTTTCATGGCAAAAGGGCAAATTGTAGGACTGTAGGACAGTTCGCTATTTGCTAAGATAATAGCAACATGGTCCGTGTTTGTGTATTTACAAGTTGTAAAAATAGATTGTAGCCGACCGTTTTACAGTACGAAGTGAATTTGCCCTTTTTCTATGGCGCATGGTAGTGACGTAATCGCTGTTGCAGCAGTTGCAGGTCAGCTCCAAAGGCTTGAAAGGACCCCGGAATACCAACAACAAAGGAGGTACAGGCTATATACAGGTCACGGAGGGATCAGACTAGCATTTGCTAACAACACATTGGTAAAACCAAGGCATTTTGTGGCAGATAATGCCTTATTTAGTGGGTGAGCACCGATTGCCTGATTGCTCCCGTTATATGAATATATATGCTGATCGCGTGTTCACATAAATATTTCCCGATGGAGTTCGAGTTGCGCCACAACTGTCTGGGTGAGTAAATGATCATATAGCATGCTACAACATAGGTACAGGTTGAAAAATACCGAAGTTCTCCTTTAAAGGTAGACTAGACACCAAGGAGCACAAGACTGAATGTTGAGAGTGAATCCCAGGGCTGTGTTGCCTCAGCTGAGAGGAGCTTCAGCAAGTTAAAACGGAAACATAAATTACACACATAAAGTCAATACGAGTTCAGGTCAGGCAGAGCAACACCAATAGCATAAACCGATTCATTTGAGGGAATTACTAATGCAGTTGATGAAAAACAGTACCTAGTAGGGATATTCACAGATTTTAAAAAAGCTTTTGATACAATAAATCATAATATCTTATTTTGCAAACTTAACAATGGGATCATTGTAGAATTTCAAACAGCACAGACAGTGTATAAAGCAAAAATAATCCATTGCCAGAAAACATTCAAATATTGTTCACTTGGAGAGAAGGCGAGGACACTCAGGGAATCTCCAAATATTACATATAAATAAATACAAATATTACATTTAAGAAAAAATACAGAGGAATTATTTGTAATAGGTATAAAAATAAAGAGGGTCCTTGAATTTTTGATTTGTTTAGGGTGCTTCTTGTCAGTTATTTTCTTTTTCTTTTTTTTCTTTTTTTCTTCTGATTGCCATGTGGAAATGGTCGAACTGAGGTGTTGCCTTCAGTTTTTTTGTTGCCTTTTTTTGTTGCCTATTATTATTATAATTATTATAAGTAGTAGTGATGTTAGTGGGACTAAATCACTGGGAATAGTATACCTGTTTTGTGTATTAATATTGAAATAATTATTACTATTATTATTGCTAGTACTTATTATAATAATTCTTACGCTTATTATTGCTATTATTGTTATGAGCGTTATTGCATTGATTGAAAGTTAATAGATTTAATGAAATATGATTGGATAAGAAGAGGTGGGATATAATAAGCATAGGCTTCTT
>JAVQJG010042626.1:0-13503 GCA_036024015.1 Craterocephalus amniculus | reverse complement strand
TTATACTTTACCAAAATATTTATACTTATACTTTACTTTTTGCTTTGATTCTTGCATGCCTATTGTATGTTAATTGGTTATTTGCTGTGGATAGAGCTAGTTTATGTTATAATTATTTTTTTTTCTTCTTTCTTTATTTATTACTTTTTGCCTGCCCATTGTTCAGCTATTGAATCTGGGCCCCCTTCTATAAGCTTTAAGTAGCTTCTTTGTATTTCTCTTATGTCTGGGTGTGAATAAACTAAACTAAAACTAAAACTAAAAAAAAATTAAAAACTAAAAACTAAACTAAACAAGCTGACGACAGATTCCTTCATAGGGCCAAAGCATAAGTCCTCCCAGCGATGCTTCCAGCTCTTCCTGAGGCAATCCATGGCCAGGCAGAATACTGGATGTACACCTCCAGCGATGTGTCTATCCTGGAGCCCCCTCCAGGTGGGCATGCCCAGAAAGCCTCCATCATTAAGCAGCAGTGCTGCATTCATGTCCTCATAATGCACAGTTCTACATCACATGGTCAGATTTGAAAGCATTTTCCCACGCTGGCATCTCTCTGGTTTCTCTGCAGTCAGGTTTGCATCTTGATGAACATCATTGATGAGATTTAGAAGTGAGAGGCTCTGGACAAAATGAGCTCCCTGAACAGAACGGTCAAGATACGTGTCGAAGAAACCAATCTGGGGAGCAGCTCTCAGGATGTCGTTGTAAACTGCTTACAACACAAAGGAGGATGTTGTCCGTCAGATTCTCTTTGCTGGAACAAGATAAGCCAGTCATGCCTTTATTTATGCCTTTTGTAGGTAAACCGGGTCCTTTGTTTCAAATGTTATTGTTAAATTAGCCCGTGTATAGTCTGTCCGTATTTCAGCTTGAATCTAAAAGATGGAATATAATAAAGTAATTACTAAACATTAAATAATAACTCAGGCGGTAGGGCGGGTCATTCAGAAATGTGAAGGGTAGCGGTTCAAATCCCACTCCCACCTCAGACCGCCGTCGTGTCCTTGGGCAACAAACCTTACTCTCCTTAGCTCCAGCGATGGCACTGCTGGTGAAAACTCAGTGGTAAGTCGATTTGGATGAAAGCATCAGCTAAATGACCGTGTAATAAAAAATAAAAACTGTGACTTGTATGAATGATGGAAATGTTGGAGTAAATATATATAACCGTCATTAATCAATTTTCAGAGTAAATTTAAATGTCTAAATCAAGGTCTTATATCCTCGTCTCTTTTTAGACCAAACCTGGAAGATTGAATTTAATATAATAAATAATGAATATTGACCAAATTAATAACTGTGAGTTGCACAGCTAGTGTCCAAATGCTTGACTTAAATAACTTGAATGACCATTAATAAATATAGAAAATGTCTAGCTTCAGATGCTAATAATAGATGTTATTTAGACATCTATGATTGGACGCGGCGTATGGACGCAGACATGTTTTGGATAGCTACTCTAAGCTTAGACAACTGAAAAACTAATTTTAGGCCAGTGGACAGATGTCTGGTAGTCTCAAAAATGCTTGTTGGACCTGCAATCCTACATTGATTCCAGACGCTTTTGGCAGTGGTAAAGTATTGGTATTAAGTTGTTTCTAACCGCCCAAAACGCCCGAACACTAAAGTTTATTTCGAAGGCTTGCAGTTTCTACCCTTTTTTCCTCGTCTTCATTTTTTTCTAGTTTTAACTTCCTGCTCCTCCTCTCCTCCTGTTCTGATTCGTTTCTGCTCAACACTGCCACCGTGGTGTCTGGTGGAATCCAATCCAGTACAACTTTATTTATAAAGCGCTTTAAACAACCACAACCGTAAAGGACCAAAGTGCTGTACTGAAAATAAAATAAAGTCTAAAATACAGGAATACATTTAAAAGACATAAAACAGCTAGAAATTTACAATCAATCATAGTAAAATAGTATGAAAATGATCAAATAAATAAATAAAAAAATTTATTTAAACTAATGCGTGTTATCAAAAGCCAAGGAGAAAAGATGTATTTTAAGATGAGATTTAATAGCAGGCAGAGACAGATTGTTGCATAATTTTGTAGCTGCAACGGCAAAGGTACAGTCACCTCTGAGTTTCAGCTTAGTTTTCAGGACATTTAGGCGCAGCTGATCGGCTGAGTGGAGGATGTGCAAATGTGGCATACAGAGCCATCAGCGGGTTGATATACATGAATATTATTTACATGTTTGACATAATTTGCTTTTAGTGCAGCTCATGTTCGGAGTGTGCTAAAATGTGTTTGATAAAATGTTCCTTTAAGGTCTTGAAAATGTAGTGAGATCAATCAGTTTGCAGTGCCTGCCCGGACCAGCAGAGGGCGCCTTCGCTACGCTGTGTTTAAGGATGACAACACACATGAGTGGGAAGTTGCTGTATGTGTGTGGCCAACCTGATGTTAACAGATGTAGTTTTGCTCTTTGGAGGTAAGAAGGGAGAATGGGAACTGTGTTATTGATAAGTGAATATGCTGAGTGGGTTTATGATTCCAGTTTTATGAGTTATTGTGCATGAAAGTCATCTCTTTCAGTCAACAGTGCATGCTAAAAATTATTACCCCGAGCAGGCAGGAGACTGGGGAGTAAAACTATGAGCCCGCACAGGCTGGGAGTAGCTCTTACACACATAAAATAAGTAACTTGAAATAGACGTATGAGTGATTTGCATAATTACACATTGTTTTGATAGACATGTTTGGCTGTTTGGTGTATTTTAGAAACAAGTTGATATTAAATGTAGAATTAAACCGGTGATACATCGGACATGATTATTTGTTTAGATCCGTGTGCATAAATTCATAATTTTCCTTTTATCAGAGACATGCAGAGGATGAGAACACATGAGTTTGAAGCTACTGTGTGTGGGGCTCTTTGCAGAACAATAAAAAAGACTTTCAAAATGAAATGTGTAGTGGACAGCTTCACTCTGTAGCACGCTACACAAAGACCAATTCCTCACAAAGCCCAGATGAAAAGAGACGGATGAAACTGTACATCTGCGTATCTGCCGTCTGCGTCGAGCATAAATGGCCTAAAGAAGTCTCAGGAACAGTTTTCTACAGTACTTTGTTGTACTCTGTTGAGGCCGTTGCAGTGCTTGTACACATGCATGGAATTTATATGTTCAGTATTGTTTTATTATTTTTACTCCCCTTTTCCCTAATGGTTAGCTGGATCTTTGCCTTTTACTTATCTATGGTTGTATTGTGGTTCTGTTTTTTATTTTACCGTCTTAATTATGTGATTGTATGTTTTATGGTACTGCAGTGCAAACCAAAGGGGCAATAAAAGGAACTGAAGTGAACATGCAGCTGTGTTTCCTGTGATGCTCGTGAGCCCAATTATCAGCATATATCACAATAACTTGCCTCTATTGAGCATGAACTATGAAACATTCTTTCTTTATGTTATTTCCTCACATTTTGTATAGAAAATAACATTCTGGAGGAATCTCCCCCAACTGGAATGATCATTAATTTCCCTCTGGGGAAGCGATTTCAGATTCCCCTCTGAGCATTTCATGGAAGCCAAAAGGTGTGAAATTTCAATTGAGATGCAGCCGCTGCACAGCAGAGCCTCTGCAGCGGGGACACAGGGGAGCTCAGCATTGTTTAATGAATGCTGCTTTCTTATGTGGATGCATCTCACCTGGTAAGAGGAAGAGAGACATCCTGTCCTTCAAGCGCTCCCAGGAGAGCCGAGCTGAGAGCCGACAAAGAGAAGCGACCACAAACTACCAAAACCTCTGCAGAGAAGAGACGGGCCTCGCTCTGTGTTTCATGGGATCAAACTGGAGAGAGAATCTACTTTTAGTCTCTTCAGTGTGTGGATGGAAACTAAATCTGCCAGGTTGCTTGTGCACACATTCACCTGGTGATTGATATTCCTCACATGTTAGATAGACACTGTGCTGATATGCCAGCTTCTAGCAGCTCTCTGGGAATCACCTTGTTGCTCCAATCCAATTATCTGTCTGTGTACTGGTGAGTTTACTGGTTTTTACACATGAAAGTAATAAACTGGGAGGGAATGCTGTGTCTTGGACAGCATGCTGGTCGGAATCTGTGGGTTTTGGTTCTGGTTTAGTCTGTTTGATTCAAGTTTTGTGGGTTCTGGTTTCCTTCAAGCTCAGTTTGGAGTATCTGTGCTTGTAGTTTATTGGTTCTGGGTTTACTGGTCTACTCCTAGACCTTCAGAGTCTGGCCTAAACTTCCTGAAGGATAGAGGCAGAGACAGAGAAAAGTCTGGATTTATTATCCATGCGTAGGCCAGTCGCAGTGAGGTGGAAAGTAATCATCTGGTGATCAATCCCACATTTCAGCATCATTCCTGGGTCCAGCCCGCCTCTGGGTGATGGCTCATGCAGCTCACCTGGCACACCTGCCAGCTGCCTCCCGTTCAGCCAGAGTTGCTCTCCAGCTTTCCTGTGGAGGTGATCGGCTCCACCCGTCCCAGTTTTTAAAGCGGTTTCTGACATTGAACCAGTTCCAGCTCTCCAGTCAGCTGTGGTGGTAACCATTAGACTCATCCCTCCTCTGCTCACCTGCCGGGAAGGGTCAGGCTCTAGCCCTTCATGGTTAGTAATCCTCTTCTCACTTTGTAAAGTTTTCCCTGTGGATTCATGAGTTTATTCGTCTCCAGACGGTTTTAGTTTCCCACCTTCCCGTAGCATCCATCGCAGCTGCTGCTGACATTTTCTCAATCATTTTCTGTTTGGGGTCTAAACCACCGCAGTTGCTGAGAAACAAGTTTCAGATATCTGCTGAACACAATCTGAAACTCGTCTTCTACCCCCTGGTGGACACATTTTGCACTGCAATAATTTGTCCATTTTGATCTATCATTTTGATGAACTAGAGATGTTTCAACAGTTTTTCTATAAATCTTACTTTTGATCAAGTCAATTTGTGAATTTAAAAAATCATTTTTTGAATGAATTTCTAACTTATTTTTAAATCTTAGTGTGATTTTTGTTGAATTTTATTACTTTTTAATGCTTCGTTTGCGCCTTCTTTTTTTCATGTTTTATGTAAAGCACTTTGATTTGAACAGGAAACGTGCTGCTCAGAAAAATTTGCCCTTAAATCTTATTGCTTTGTCCCAGAAACAGAATCAAAAATTTAGGTTTAAAATGTTTTATCAAACTGGGGGAAAATCCTCAAATCTCCATATGTTGGCTTTTTCAGCTTTTTATGTTTTTTCCAGGCTTTCTCAGCTGTTTGAATCCAACCTGGCAAAGTCACGCTCAGCAACATGGAGGATCTGCAGAAGTCTGTTACTTTATCCCGCGTCTCAGAAACTTCAACCCTCTCAGGTACGAACACCTGTAAGAGAAATACTTCCTCTCTACTTTCAAAGGTTTGAAAGTCGTTTTAATCTAACGTAACCTGATCGGTGTTTTCTTCATTCCATCGGCTCGACTAGTCTGTAGATCAGTTTTCTTCTCAGCTGGATGAACATTAAAGTTCATCATTAAGAATGGAAACCTTAAAGTCTGTGGAGAGAGAAATCAGCAACGCAGAATTTCAGCTTTTCGTATAAAGCTCCGTTTGTTTCGTGTTCCTCCTGAGCTCCAGGCCTCGGCTGTGGCCCCGCTTTGCAGCAAAGGTCAGCAGACCTCTAAAAATCCCGGATCCGAGTGAAGCATTGGGGTAAAGTCGTCACCACCGCCTTCAGCAGCGGCTTTTCAGCTCATTCGGAGGCGGAGAGAGCAGCCAAAGCTCCGGGACTCAAACCCTTCAAACATGTGACCTTTCTGTGATTTAGAATCTGTCTCCGGGTTTAAAGCTGTTGGGCTGAAGCATGGCATCTGCTGCTTTGTGTGTGGAGAGGAGGTCAGTGCGGGAGTGGTGCTTCAGACATGTCAGATCTGCTGTGCTGAAGTGTGAGGAGGCGAGATAATCTCCGTCCGCCGTGCGAGCACTCAGCATTCAGCTCTCCGTCCGTCTGGAGGATTCCTCTCCACCCCGTTAGCCGCTTTCAGCATGCTGATAATTTCTGAAAAAACTCTCCGCTGCAGTTTTACACGCACACGCACCCAGGCTTGATTGCTCTGAGACTCCCAGTTGTTGCAACCTTCATCACAGATGGTGCTCTCTGCGTATCCGTGGCAACCACCAAGTCCATTCACAACAAGTCGAGGAAAAAGCATAATGTTGATTTTCTTTAGACCCATCTAAAGTGGTTAACACCTTTTTCATTATGGAGTAGATTTTTATTTAGTGCATTTAGTTCATATTTATTCTGCACAAATATCTATGACAGTGAGTTCCATAAATAGAGAAGGGCTCAATTATAAAGAGGCTTTGTAATTAATTTATCAAGATTAAAACAACTCCCTCTCCTGGTTAAAACTTTTCATCTGGAGTTTAACGTTTTCACATTATTTTTTTCTGATACTTCCCAGAACTAAAAGGAGATAACTTCATGTTCCTTAGACTGTCTGAAGACCATTTAACTCTGCTCCCTCCAGTAGAGAAAAGGGGTGGGGTCAAGCTGATGGTAGCCAGCTGTCATTGGAATCAGCTGAAACTGAAAAAAGTAGTAATAAAACAATTTGATCCTTCTTAAATGTGGTTAAGTAGAAACATTTTTAAAAATCAAGAAAAACTATGAGAAAGGAATCTGGGCTCCGTCCCTCATCAGCTGATATGAAGCTGATGAGGTCCAGGACCGCTTTGTTTTTTTTTTTCAACTACATTAAATTAAAAAACAATATTTGTTTATCACAAAATTATAATTTTGAACATTTATCTTTTATTATTACTTTTTGGGTCTCCAGTTATGAGAATTTAGCCTTTTCTTTGATGGAACGGGACAAATAATTCTGCAGAAAACTAAGAAAAACACAACGAGGAGGACTTCCTGTTTGCATTTTCTATCCCCTGCCAACTTTTTATAGATTTTGGCTCAAACTGCTTCACAGGTAGATGTATGTTCAGCAAACACCTGCCTCCTAACATTCAGTGCATTTTAAATGTCATTTTCCTTTAGGATGAATGGTAAAAAAAAAAACTTCAGTAGTTGCCATCTTTCAACATGTTGCTTTAGCAACTTTATCTTTGAGACGCTTCTTAATTTTCCGGATGGTTTCAGGTGAAGAGCTGCGACATAAAGATGCTGCTTCTGCAAAATAAAATGTCTTGTGGTAAATGGACGGTGTTGGCATTTCGCTTTAGTATCGAGCTTTTAAAGTCAGTAAAGAAGATATCCTCGCCTTTTTAAGCCAAATGTCTCATCTCGAGCTATATTCAGATCCCCTGTGTCCTCAGAGGTGCTGCTGCTTTCTGGGTCAGATCACCGGGATGCCAGGCTCATGACACCACCCTCCGCCGTACCGCGGAGCCACAGCAAGCCATTAAAAGGCCGCTTGCTGGGACGTGTGCTTGTGAAGCAGAGCCATGCCTGGAAGCGTGCACATATCTGCGAGAAATAAGAACATCACAGTGGGTTATCACGATGAGCGGCCTGCATGTGTGAAACCCAGTGACACGACACGATGCAGCGCTGCTCATGCAGGGAGCCAGAAGCAGCCGGAGGCCTCGGCCAAAGACGAACAAACTGTAAAACGAGGGTTTGTAACTCCGGGAAGGTTGGACTGGTTGCACCGGCTTTCTGTACCGATGTGTCCGACACGGAGTCCTTCCCGGGGGTGGGGATGATGATTTCTCATCATGGTGCTGTGATGCAGAGTAAGAGAAATCCAGCCTGAGGAATGAATTCACTGCTTTCTCTTCTTAACCGGAAGAAAGAAGCTTTCACCAAAGAATCAGAGTTTAATGCCACATTAGAGTAAAATCGGGGTGAAATGCTGGCCTGATGGTGGACAGAGCGAGTTGTGATGGAGGAAACTTTTCACCAGGTTCATCCTGTAAATGAGAAACTCTTCCTCATGATGGTAGCATACCGGCATTTTCGCACTTCGGATCGGCTTCTATGAATTGTGAAATCAAAACGCTACCGTCCCGTGGTGCGGTCACTTCCACGGGAAATTAGATTCTCCCAAATGCATCACACCCAAGCTCATCCTCTCTCCTCGGCCATCGTCATCCCCATCAGAGAGCAGAAGGTAAAGCCGATGCTCATCTGAAGTCCGCTGGCTTCTTTCCTGCACGGCCTCATTTTGCTGCACGCCGTGCAGAGCTGCAGCGGGGTTTTGTTCCTCTTCCCTCCAGCCAAAGCATAGAAAAACGTAAGATTTGATTTTTAGTCTGGCCACGACTTATTGGTGATTCGGGGAGGATTGACGGTGAAATGACTTAAGAGGACGATTGCAGCTGGAATCGATAATGCTGAGGACAGAAAGCTTTTACAGCCCTGCTGCTGCATGATCCGATTTGTTTTTCACTCAATTTCAGCTTTGTTTTATGTTGTTTGCGACCAAACCAAGTAGAAACCCTCGGCAGAGAAATGTGAAGCCTGTGTGGAAGTTGTCTCAGCTGTAGTTTTGTTTTCATTATTTAGATAAACAACTTTAAAGGTGCAGCAAAAGAAACATTTAATCCCAGAACATTCTTTTAAAAAGTCCAGGTCCAGGCACTCAAAGTGGTTGAAAGTTAAAAGCCTTAAATGTAAAATGTGCTGGAATCATTTAGAAGGACACCAACACGTATCGGCTGATGCAGTGATACAGAAACAACCAGAGAACTTATCACAGGTGTGCACAGTAAGAAATGTGTTGCAGTATGTTCTTGGCCTCTGGAGGCATCATTTAAAGGTGCTTAGGTGTTTTAAAGGTAAAATTTTAAAGGTGCAGTGTGCAAATAGAGATGTTAAATACTAGTTTCTTTCCCCAGCATCGTCTCCCAGCAGCCTGATGCAGGATGAGCCGATAACTCTCTGCTGCAGCTGCCTCCATCGTCCTGCTGCTCAGTGAGGGATTCGCGCTCGCATCCTCAGGCTGCATGTGGGTTGATGCTCGTTAACTTTAAGCCGCTGCCAGTATCATATTGTTTTTCCTCCATGTGTGGATATTAATCACACGTAAAAAAATTAGTGCAGTTGTGCTAAGTTTGACAGCCCTAGTGTCCGTTATAAGGTGGCCGATAGAACCGAGCCAAACCGTATCCTTTCTGACCCCCCTTCAGTTATAGGTCCATTGGAAAATGTTACGATGCGGTTAGGGTGACGATAGTGGAGTCGCACAACACTTGACCATGCTAACCCTTTTGAACCAGACCGCTCAGAGGAATCTGGACAAACGTTGTTCATCAGAGGTTTTCTGTGCTTCATTATACTGTAAGTTTTATACCGGAGTAAAACTTCAGGCTTGGAAGGGGGTGGAACGCGGGAATGTTATCGGAAAGTTCACTCCTGCTGTATCGCGTCTGTTTCTGTCAATGTGCTTCGTGTTTTATTCACTCTGCCTCTGTCAGCGGATACGCCACGCAGCTTCCTCATCGCACACAGAGAAATACCTGTACAGATGGAGGAACTCGGGAGAATTCAGATGGAACCTTTGGTTTCAGCCGTCCACTTCAACGCGTGTGACTCATCGGAAGACATCCGGCCGTGTCCACACTCTCACCCGCTGTTTTTTTCCCCGACACCTTCGGCATGTGTATCGGCTCGTCTCCGGGTGGCAGAAACCACCTCGGTCGGCTCTTCTTCACGGTCAGTTTGCCTCCATAAATCCAGACATCAGTGGAGGAGCGCAGCAGCCCTTTTTATACCAGAGAAGAAGAAGTCTGGAGGAGACACTGTGAGCTCATGACACCTCAGAACTCAGAAAAACACAACAAGATTGCTGATAAAGCCCTGAAATGGCTGGTTCTCCTCCTGGAAGGGATTCACCTCATCCATCCATCCATACCTCAATTTATGGATCCATCCATCTATGCCTCCACACATCCATCCATTGTTGTTTTTTCAGAGCAGGCTTGTGAGGACTTGGGTGTCCCCTGAGGCTCGTCCAGCTGATCATGTCCATCAAACGTTCCTGGCCCGACACTTTGTCTCCACTCTGAGTCCTTCCTGGACGACTGAGTTCCGTCCTTTTCTGCTGCTGCTTGTGAATAAATCTTTAACCTTTTCACCGAAGCGTTTGTGTCACCTTCACTGATCTGACATGACTTCTGGCTTTTAGCATCGGCCAGCACAGTCAGCCAGTAATCTTTCAGACGGTGTTAACCCTTGTTGCCAGCTTTACATCCTGCAATGCTGCATTTCTGAGCCAAAGCTCCTTCGATTTGACATGATGCCAGTCTCTATCTGTCTTCCTGGTGTACCATCTCAGCTCATTATGGGACAACTGGCATGTAAGGAATCTAAGAGGACTTGTTGGTAATGATGTGAAAGTGTAGCTAGAGTTCAATTCAGGTCCGGATGCCTCGGTGTTCGTGTACTCTGGACACCTTCCAGTTACCTGGAAGACACAGGTCGTATAAATTTCAGCTGGCTGGAAAACGACAAGGTGAAGCTGGAGGACATGACTGGGCAGGGAGAGAAAAACCAAACATTTGAACAAAGTTTTCCGGCCAGCTGTCATGCTACCAAGATAAGCCCTGAAAACAGAGCCCGGCCGAACTTCCTGAAAAATCCCCCATGTTCGTCTCGATTGTTAAATTTATTCAAGTGACGGTTTTCTGATCAATGACCCCTTTTGCTTAGAGGTTTTCTTCTGTCCATAAGATTCAGTTTCAGGGAGAGGTGATAAAATAAGACTCTTACGGGATGCAAGGAAGCATAACTTTCTAAAAAAAAACTGACAATGTTGGGGCCTTGTGAGATTTTAAAGATGAGTATCTGCCTCACCGTTCCGGAGATGCTTTATCTGGACTCTGTCTGCGGGGCAGAGGCTGTGATTTTCTAAATAAGACATTATGGCAACTTACCAAGTTTTCCAGGAGTCACCTCAAAGCTGCTGAGATGAAGTGATGTGTCGCAGTAATAAATGACTGCGTGTCTGAATAATTCCCTCTGGTTGTAGAGAAAAAACAGCATGCTACTTAAACCTTTCATGCACTGCAGAATACGGCCATTTAATGGATGTTTTCTACTATTTGCTTGTTTATACTTCCAAATTAACCACCTCAGTGGGCACAAGGGAGCCATCCAAAAAAAAAAACGGTTTACCTCTGAAATAAACAGGAAAAAGAAAATGGTACAGTTCCTAATGGAATACATGAAATAATACGACTACATGGCTAGAACAGCAGAAAAACTAACCTGTCTATGTAAGTAAAATATAGTTCTGAGTAGGGATGGGAACGACACGGTTTTTGGACAGTCGATTGTCGTGACCCTCATGTCGACTTTTTGTCGAATTGTCGGCCTTTTTTTTTTTTTTTTTCCTTTTAAAAGCAGCGCCAATGCCTCGGGTGGAAAATATAATACACTATTGTAGCCTAAGCCTAGTAGTTCATTTTGGTCTCAAGACATGGCTGTAATGTCCAATATGACCATTAAAACAATGCTAATTAAGAGCGATTTTCAAATGTTTATTCAACATCATTGTAAACAAATAGCAGCGCTTCTTGCGACTTCGGATGGGGCAGTGTACTCCGTGAAATAGTCCTCTCTGAAGAATGAAACCATTGCATCCACCTGTTTCACTCTTTCTGCGGGACTCGTCATAGACGCGCACCGTCACCTGAGACTGCGTGGAGACCGGACAGCAGATCTCTAACCTTTCCGTGCACAGCTACCTTAACCTCATCGTGTTTGTGGCGTGGATCCAAAAGGATGAAACGAAGGCTGCCTTGTGCGCGGTGCCGGTATTTTCAGGTTTCATTCAGAGGTGAGAGACAATCCACCGTCGCGTGTGAAAATGAATAAGGGTTAATTGGACAATCAAAATCAAAATATTTTATTTCCTCGACATGTCGACACCTTTTTTTTTTTGTCGCGCAAAACTTATCTCGATGGTCAGTCGTTTTGTCGACAAAAAGTCCCATCCCTAATAGTAAAAAGGCTCTAATTTGGAGCCCTGAGGAACTCCACATATCATTATTACAACAGATCTGGTATATGTAAGATTTTCTGAGATGTGAGGGACCAGTAAATTTAATTTCTGCCCAGCCAGCTATCCTCACAGCCTCAGGAACATTTTCATCTGCTTTATTAAAACCCTCCAGAAGTTGTTCTGCCCAGAAACTCGGGCCTGGGTCTGTGACTGCAAACCAGGCACCGTGTCCTGATCCCTAACCTTTGACCTTAAAACTCAGCAGTCCGGACTCATCAGATGCCACAGCGTCAACTATTTTTCACACCTCTGGAGCCGATGGTGCGAAGGAGCATTCCACAGCTTTGAAACCACAACACAACTTTTCATGTGGGACGCTGCACGGCGTTGCTGCGGAGTTTCGCTCGGGCTTTGGTCTCACGCTAGCAGATGTCAACAACCCGGGTGTTCTGATCGCGCACCGCAGGATTCAGCAAAGAATTAGTACACTTCCACAGCGAGGAAACAAGCGGTACAAGCTACTGAACACCGACCACACGTTAGCAGAACGTTGATGTAGGAAGGCGAACATTTAGAGGTAATAAAGCCAAAAATATAACAATGATGTAGGACAGCTCAAATTTCTGAGAATCTTATTTACATTTTACACTGCAGACCAACAAACAGGAGAACAGATTTATTTTTCTAACAAAAAACTTCACTATTGACTGAAAAATTTTATTATTTATCTGCTCAAAACTGTATTCTGTTTTTTTTTATTAAAGTTATTTATTTAATGGCTTAAACTTTGATCCTATTCCAGCTCAGATGGTTTGGTTTTGGCTGTGATGAACATGAAGGAGGATCAGGATCAATCTGACAACAGATCCTAAACTCAGGATTTATTTTCCTTAAAGAACTTTTATTGATAAGCTGAAAACTGATCGTTCAAACAGAAAAAGGCACAAAGGGGGCACCCTTCATCATCATTATCGTCATCATCATCGTCACAACAAGGAACCAGAATCATTCTGAGGTCTGAACTCCAGCGGGAACGTCGCTGGGAATCTGGACCCGGAGCCAGGCCGGGGCCACACCTGGGCCGGGGCCACACCTGGGCCCCGGGCCGGGGCCACATCTGGGCCGGGGCCACACCTGGGCCAGCCCCCCATCACTTGGCGGGGCAGAAGGGGCAGGAGTTGTTCTTGCTGGACTGGAGCCACATCTGGATGCAGTCCTTGTGGATGGTGTGGGAGCAGCTGAGCTGGTGCCGGCTCTCCGGCTCCACGTGGTTCTGGCACATGAGGCAGAGTTTCCGGGCCCCGGCGGCGGCGGCGGGGGCTCTCTGCAGCGGGGGCGTGGGCCTCTGGATGGGCCCCGGGGGCGAGGGCCTCTGGATGGGCCCCGGGGCCAGCCTCTCGGCCTGGGCCAGCTTGAGGCCGACCTGCTCGGCCACCTCCTCCATGGACATGCCGGCCAGCGTCCCGCGAGAACTCTTCACCTGCTGCAGCAGGGACATGAGCTGGGCCTTGCTGCACTGGGGGAACCGGGCCCCCAGCTTCTCCAGGACCTTGTCCAGCTTTCCCGCGGACGCAGACGGGGCCGCGGGGGGAG
>JAVQJG010042610.1:0-19021 GCA_036024015.1 Craterocephalus amniculus | reverse complement strand
CGCTAAATACGGTCGCTAACTCAGCTAACGGCAGATAACATCCCTCCCTCTTGTCCAGAGAAGCATCCTGCAGAGCTTTACAGCCACACTGTCCGTGTCAAAGATCCGTTCTGCCTCAGCAACAGAACCTACAACCTGAGTTCTGTGTAACTTCCTCATATCGCCGTTGCACATCCAAAAATCAGCGTACAACAATTGTAGTCAACTTTGGGATTTCTAAAAACCAAAAATGCCAGGAGAATGTCCCTACCTCTACGCAAACTCTGCCCCTGCAGGAAACAGCAACACCAACAGCAGAGGAATGAAAGCTGCTGAGCTGATACATTTCTAGATATGCAGGCAAGAATCAGTCGGACTTTTCCCAGTGGGAGAGGAATGCAGCTGGTTTGAAGGAAGCCTTTCGGCTGGATTAGACACCATGATATATTACAGTCATCTCCTGAATGTGCACAACCTTTTAACATCTTAATGGCTGAAGTGGCCCTGACAACCTCTGCCACTCTGCTGCCTTTCTAACGTTGGTGATGTCCATGCCGTGCCCACCAAACAAACATTTGTTCCATCAGGATCTCAATTTACATCCTGCAAAAACAGCTTTTCACTCCTGAGGCATCATGGAAATGATAAATATTTATCATGGGCATCCACCTGACCTTTCACAGTCAGCACATAGGCTGGGCAAGGCGCCCTCACACGCGCCAACTTTAGAGTTGACTCTGATTTATAAACAGAAACAAGCGTGGGATATACGTACTCTATTACAAAACTATGTTTTTTTGCGGTGCATGTCCTGCTTTCCTTACATAGGCCATTAATAGTCATCTTTCCGACGCTACATCTTATAAACGAGGCCCGTGGACTTTTTGAGCTGCCCGTGCGTTTCCTTTTTGACCGCTTATAACATTTCTTCTACCTCTTTGATAGATTTCCTCTTTTTCAACCTAGGATGCTCTAGTTTACATCCACTGAGGACTCCCTTGACTGCATGTAGCAGGCAAGCAGCTACAGCTTACACATGTAAATACGACAGCCGGAATCATCTCCAGAGCTTTTACCTACTGATTGATGAGGGAATATTGAGGGAATCGCTCATAAAATAGCCTTTGAGTTAACTGTCCACTTTCTTTTGATCCTTTTAAAAAGACAGTGACATATCAAAGAGCTGTAATTCCTAAACATTCCCTCTAATTTGGATGTGAATATCCTCGAATTAAGCCATTGGTACCAGACATCCCATTGGCAGGACGGGGCAAATAAAAATGTATTTTAACCAGTCTTCCTTTTAAGCACCAACACATGCTATTCACCAATAGAAAGCTATGACTCTTGATATTTGAATGATGTATACAACTCCAGGCTACTATCATTACACTTATTTCTGACCAGTTGCCAAAGCAATTTATCCTTGAATCCATTCTGTGATCCAGTAGCAGATACTGCAAGAAAAAAACTGTCCAAGTACATCAGGAAAAGTGGTCCAGTAAAATAGTTTATCCATATAAACACTTTCAGGCAAAAATTGATGGTTTTTAAAGCAGAGAGTCTGCTTTCTAAGCCCACATTGATTAGATGACTGTTTGTTGAAGATGTCTTGGTAAACAGCTTAAATAAAACCAGTCCAGCCTGACTGTGAGCAAAACAAAACAAGTTAGGATGAACTCAGCGTTGCAGCAGGACTCACCATGGTGTTACTACAGTGTCATGGTACTGTCACAGTACTTTTAGTTCCTGAGTATAAGGAAACAAAAATGTCCCTATTGAGATTAATAAAATACATCTCAACTCATTATAAAAACTACGGATCTAAATTTAATGAAATTCGATGGATCACAAGCTAAAGAAGAACATGTCTGATACGGTTTAGATCTGCATGACGTTCTTCAACAGTCTGCACCTTGTAAGCTGTTGCTACTTTACCTTCATCATCCTCAACACAAGACATCATAATTATTGTCTGCTGGACGAAAGTAATTTCTAGACTAAGCTGTGAAATGAATAATTAAACAACGTCTGATTAAAACAATAACCCATGGTTGCAGCCTTGCAGTCCCAGTGCTGCTGTCAGGAAGTTGTCTGCAAACACTCTCCTCTGATTACACCTGGTTGGCTCACATTCACCGTCTCCTCATGCACGCCCTTCCCCGACATTTGACTGACACTTTCATGAAGTGCCTGTGCATTAGCGGTCTTGACGAGCCGTAGGGGCTGCCTACCTCATTCTCCTATTACACTCGACTGGCTGGCAGACAGGGAGAGGACACAGGATAGCCTGTTGATAGTGGATGGAGAATGAGCCTTACAGATTGGAGAATGTGAGGAGAATGTCAGAGCAGCGGGACTGACGCTCGCTGCAACCGTGAAAAGAAGGTGGAGGGTAAAAGGTTTGAAAATGCAATCATGTCTGAGATGTGCCGACTGCATGGCTGAGTCAAACGTTGTTTAGACAGAAAAAACTTCCATCATTTCTTCACAGCTCATCTGTGTGCAATCTTACCTGGGTTAAAGTGCCACTCGTGTTCCTCTGACGACACCAGCACTGACAGAACCGCTACCACGGTGACAGGAAACAGCCATGTGGATGTTGAGGCCATGACAGTAGCAACACACCTGGTTACCTGTCCGGAGACACGCCGATGGCCACAGGCATACCTGTCACACAGAGAGAGGGACGTTATTACCTCCAGTTATTTCTGAGTCACTGACTCACACACCCACATGCCCAGATGCATCTGTGGCCTCAGGCTGCTGAGCTCACTAAGTTCCCCATCACCATCAATAACTCCACTCTCTCAATCATATCCCCTTATTACAGAGCATGTTGCATGTCTCAATCGGCTGTTTCGGAGCATTTTCTACGCCAAGCTGAGCAATGGCCCAAACCCCTGAGGAGCGAGCACAGAGCCAAGTAACAAAGACCACTTTTACAGACTAATTTGTTTTTCTCCCTGGCACCACAATGCCGTGATGCAATAATAGTTTGCTGCCTTTAGAAAGGGTACAAGCAGCTCGGTAATTGAGGAGGGTATAATTAGCTGTCCCAATTTATTCCGAGAGAATTTTATTCTTTCTGTATTTGAAATGCCAATCATTCCTCCAAACTATTTCGAACCTACTTTCTCCTAATAGGACCAGGCAGATTTGGAGCACCTAGTTAGAAAAGCTCGTTTGCAGTGAATACCAAACGGATGAGGATACAAAGATCGAATGAGAAGCAGCCAATAAGTGACAGAGTGGAAAGGCAGATGTTAAAGGGATTATATCATTTCTGTAGACTTTCCTTTTTCTCCACTGTGTTGGTCTTTTTATACATACAAAAAGCATCAAAGGCTAAAAATGCAAAGTAAACACCAAAGCAAATTATTCTTCCCCAAAGAAGATGCAGCTCTTAAATTGCCTGAAACGCCTCACTTGTTCACTTTAACTTCTGCTCCCCGAAGACTTAATCACAAATGGCTGCAAAAAACTAAATAATGGTTGCTGACAAATAAAACTTTAAGGAAGACAAACCAGCCACTTTGGTCAGAAGAGCAAACATGAATGCAGGTCCTCGAGTACTGGTTCCACCAGGATATTTTACTGTTAAATTATCGAATGTCAATGAATACCAGCTATGTTGATTTTGTATTAGCATAAATAGCTGATAGATATAATCGTTTTGTTATGATAATTAGTAGTTTTTAGTAGACAAAATGTGTAAATAGAAATATGATCAGTGAGCAGAGGAGAGGGTGTTGTTAGATACACAGGAGCTAAAACTGAACATTGCATGCAGTGGAGGGCAGGAGGTGCTGCGGTAGAAGAAAATGTGTTTTTCAACCATTATTTATTGTAGTAAATTCCCATACGAAATTGAAATGGGGCAGCAAAGGCTGTGTAATTCAGAAACAAACATGGCATGCATGCAACCAAATGCATCACTAGTTCACTTCATGAGGTATTTGTGGGGAGTGGCTGCCTGATGTTTGCAGAGGTGGGCTTGGATCTGGTGAACCTGAGTTCAAGTCCCCAGTGTTCCAACAAATTTCCAAATTTGGATTAAAAAAGTAAAACTTACTATCATTATATCCCATAATATGTTCTTGAGCGTGCCTAAAAGCCTTTGAAAGCTTCAAATTCAGAAGCAACTAACAGACAGCTTTAGTTTCTGCTAGGCACGGTTCATAAACTGACAGGAAATAAAACAGCTAAACACATCCTCCCTTCACATGAAGGCTACACTGTTCAAACGATTAAGAGGTGTTGGTTTAACTTTTTGATCCGTGGAAGTTTCTGCTAGCGGCAAACAACTTTTTCCATGCAGAGTTTCATCATAGAACACCCGTACTTCATGAAAGGAGGGACTTTCATGAAAGATACTTTCTTTCACATCATGCCTCCATCCATTGAGCTTATTTCACTGCCAAAAAAATGTGAGGAAGACTTCCGGTGGCGAAACAAAGAGAAGGAAGCAAACCTGGTGATAAGTGGAAGTCTGGGGAAGGAGTGACAGCTGGGGAAGACGGAGAGGCCGGGCCGCCTCCCAGCAGACCCTCTGTGTTTCGGCTTCATCTGTGGCTAGACTGGGACAGGCTGACAGCTGACACACAGCTGTAGTGACAGAAGATCGGAGGGGGGTCGTCGCTTAGGGAGGAGAGGGAATGCATGGAAACGGAGCGAATAGTAGCTCAGGCGCACCGGGGCGGAGACAGGAGACCAAGAGCAGCGATGACAAGAGAACTTGTGTGTGAGTATTTGGGCGGAGGGAGGTGGTGTAAAGAGGATGACTTATGGCCTCGGAGTGAGGAAGCATGGGTGCATGGGGCGCGTATGTGGGCACAGAGGAGATCTCAGGGATCGCCAGCCAGTGCAGCTGTCCTGACCGGGAGACACAACGCAACTGATACACGCTGCATCTGTTCCCAGTAGAGAGAGAAATGGAAAGAAAGAGAAGCTGACATCTTGTTTTTCTTTAGCGAGGAAAGAAAAAATGTGTGAGCGCATATGCCAGATGACAAAAGGCTGAGATATGGGGCTTGCTGGACTGAGCTCAGTGTGCAAAATCAGAGCTGAGAATCTGACGAGTGGGGCCTTGTATCTGAGGAAATCACCATAACAACCAGCGTGATATCAACAAACAGTCTCCCCGACAGCGTCTCATCAGCGCTTTGCCAGCGAGGAAGAAAAACAAGGGAGCAAAACTTTTAACCAGCACGCCACAGAAACACAAAGGCATCATGGAAAAAAAACAACAACTACATGTTTGAGCAGGAACAAAAGTGGCTGCAGCCATCTGAGAACATTGTTGTTGGAAAAGTCAAGTGGTGTTGAACAGCTGTGGTTGGAGCTCAGAGGAAAGGAGAAGGGCCCGCTGTGCTGTGGAGCGAGTGTGCAGCCCGCTCTACACTCACGTTTTGTCTCGGCTAATCCAAGAGCAGGACTAATGAATGCTCACCAGCAGCTGCCGTTTCTGTCCCGCACAACAAAACGCAACCGACAACAGGGACAGAGTCTACACAACGACACAACTTTCTCAGTTAGCAGCCATTGCATCATTTAAGACCGCTTGCCAGTCGCTATAATTAGATTGCCTCAGTGAAAAGCTGGCAAGACAGCCTTGGCTCTGCTTAGTGTTTCTAAAGAGTACCTCATGCAGGACTTACATGTCCTATGTCATTTTTTCCACTTGTTTAATTAAGTCAGACCTGTATGATTTCAGGTCATTTTGCATGTTTTCTGCAAAGTGCGCATGTTTCAAATCACTGCCGCCCAGCCTCTGATGCGTGTCATTAAGACTTTTTCTGTGATTTCCTACAGAGCAGAGCGCCATTAGTTTTACTTTGTGTCAGTGCAGAATAAATATCAAGTTAGGCTTGAAACTCGAGAGGCAATAAATCACAATCAAAGCTTAAGTTTTGTTTTTTGGTCTTTTTTTACAGTGAAAAGATACATCACCATCCATGAGTTAGCAAACGTATGAATTCCACCCAGGCCTAGTTCATTACCTGATTAGCTTCAAAGTTTTGTGAGCAGAAAGGCTCAGACTGTATCTGTGGTGCTTCCCCAGGACTGACTGCCTGTCAGTGCTGATAGTTAGCAGATATAAAGTTTCACACCTAATACAGGCCAGACAAGAGGCTGGTGTGGATGTTTAGCTGTTTTGTTGCTAAGATGGTCTCAACCAAATAAAGAGGAAAGTAAACATATTTAGTAGGCATGTGAATCTTGCAGCAACTCAAGACTCAATTCGATTCTGATTCTTGGGGTAACGATTCGATTCTGTATCGATTCTCAATTCAAACCAATCTTAATTCACGTTAAATCCTCTTTTAGTAATAAAAAGTGCTGATTAACTCTGTTCCTCTATAAGCCAGACACAGCTCTGAGGAATTGTTTCATTAGTTGAAACGAAACTGTTCATTTTCATGAAAAAATGATTTAAACTTCGCTAACGTAGCAAAGTTTAACATGTCTTTGTCACTTAGCAGCAGCTTTGAAAGTCAGGCTTAAATTTTTAGCCTTTAAAAAACTGTTTCTTGGAAATTTTGAAACATTTCTGAATCTTGATGAACAAGAATCTCGATTCTGATTAAAAACGACTTTTTTCACCACCCCTAATATTTAGGTCTAAAATTTTCCTCTTACATGAACATGAATGATTGGATAATGTTAGAAAGCCGTGCAGGTTTCGACTTATTTCCCCTAAACTGTCCTCGGGGTACCATATATGTTCATTTAAAATAGAATGGAAATCTAAGAATAAACATTTTAAACCCTCAGTTTCTACACCAGCGTAACTAAAAGTATTCTTTGATCTCATATGTTAGATTTCATATTCTTAGATCTCAAAAAAATGTGCCGTTTCTTTTGCTTAAAAAAAAAAAACAACAATATATTAATTTATTTGATTTGCAACACCAAGAAGCGTCAAGCCTCACTTCTTCCCATTGATCTGCTCTTGTTCCATACACAAAGCACAACATGTGAAGTCTGCAGTCGTTGCCAGATAAAGTAACACGCTGCCAGTTAGACATGACTAATAGCCACTGGGGAGACTCGGAGTACCGAGCGCTTTGTTTTGGCTTTCCGTCGGCGTGTGAGGACATCGGGTGCGCACACTATCACGCTTTAAGTCCTGGAGAGAAAGAAACATGAAATCAATCTTTAATCTTCACAACACTTTGAAGGGTGATACTGTGCCAGCCACTGAATCAAGGTCATCTGATGGCTTTCCTAAAAATAGGCTTTCTGGTGTGAGACTCTGGCATGAGTGAAGTGCTGATCCCCACAGGGCCACGATTTCTATGTTTTTACTGAGGACCCACTCCGGGAGGAGGCATGAGCTGTTTGCTTACAGTAGATCGTACGTGGGGAATCTTCTGAAAACATTTCCACCAGCCAACTTTGGTTACATATTAAAGCACTTTTTCAATAATTAGTGAATAAACAGCAGAAGTTGGAAACCAAAGTCATTATAGAACTGAGAAAAAGCCCTTTCATTTTAACTTTACCTATGTAAATAAAGATTATCCATTATTAGATGTTAAACATCATGTCTCTTTATTCATCATCCTGTTGCTCATCAAATACTACATCTATGTATCATGGTACGCTCAGTTATAGGAAGTCTACTCATGACGGTGGAATCTGATTTTTGCAGTTTCCCGCGAGGAAGCAGAATTGGAGGACGGATGAATCAGTTAAAGAGAGAGATGAGGACGAATGCAGCGGCAGCAGGCGAGTCAGGAAAACAAATTCAACATCATAGACAGGAAAAGGAGGAAGTGTAGTGTGTGACTGAGGGATGGCAGGAGAAGGTGGTGAATCATAATGAAGGAAGGGTAAAAGTTAAGTGCACTTTCAGGAATAGCTTAGTGGTGCTCAACATCAAGTGACTCATCAAGACGCCTCAGTCTTTTACCAAAAAACAAACAAACAAAAAAAAACAATAACACCCGGTTTAAAGCATGCCTTCCTGAAGGTGGAGAGGCAGAGAAGCCCAAACCCAAACCACACCACAGAGTTCAGCCTCAGAGAGGAGGTTCAGAGGAAGAGTAAAGCCAGGTAAAACAGCTCGCAGCCTGAAATCAGTCATATCTATGGACAGAAACTGCCACCCTTCTCCATTTGTCTAGCAGCTTACATCTTCACGCCAGCTGCAGCAATTCTCAGCTTATCTGCATGGACAGAGACGTTCGCTTACTAACTGCTTCATCTGCTGGAAAATGGTAATGTCTTCATTAAAAGCATCAATATGAGCGTATCTGTAAACACAGTGAGCCAAAATTAAACCACAAAGTTTACTGCCACATTTTGATCTGAATGTTGAGGAGGAGGAGTGGGGAGGAAGATGGAAATTTATTCTCAAGGTGAGACACTGTAGCCAAAATATGCACATCTTAATGAGCTTTAAACGGGATTTTAAAAAATGTTTGCAGAGAACAGAAGATCACCATTTCTATGAGTGACTATGAGTGTGTGCTTATCTCTGCCTATATATTACGTGAGGGCTGTAGTACTACGAACCCCGGATATCTGTTTGTTGCTGGGGTGGATTCAGGCGTTCAGGATCTGGATCAGTGGTTCTACATAGATGTTTATTCCAGGAGAGTGTTTGGACCACTGAAGGAGAAAAAAAACCTGAACTCTAAATTTTCACAGAGACTATGGCTGGGCAAAATATCAGGATTTTCAAATATATATCGACTCAGTCATGAGATAAGGAATGAAGGAATATCGTTTATATCGAGTTAGCTTGTTTTTAGTTCAAAAATAATCTGGATTTTAACGATATCCTTGTTCTGGTCATTGAAAGTTATTTTTTATCATTTAAACACACATCTTCTTTAATTCCAGTCAAACATTTTAATGCACATGTGCTCCTAATCCTTAATAAAAGTGTATTTGACACTCAAGGCTGTATATTTAAACCCTCACCTCAGTTACTTGATCAAAAAAAATTATATAGAGATATATATCCTATATCGTGATTAAGAAAAAATATTGAGATATGAAATTTTGGGTAATATCGCCCAGCCCTAACAGACAAACATTTTCAGAAATGGAAATAAATATCCTCACTGAAAATGTTTTCTTTAGCGGACAAATTCTGCCAGCCATTTTCTGAGCGAGCTGGAGGAGAAGCTTCTTTTCTACTCGCTAATCTCTGATCCAGAACAGAGCAGGTTGTGATTTTCCCCTGTAGGAAGCTGACCAGCATCCCAGTACAAAAAAACCCTGGCTCAACCCCTGACTCTCCTCGATAAGACTGAATCCAGCTTCATAGTACAGGCCTCTGGTAGACATCTGTTGTAGTATATTAGCCAAAAAAAAATCTACCGAGCACACATGCAGCACTTGCTTGTGGGGCTTAAATAGTAAGTTGAACTTTAAAATACTGGATGAAGCTGATCAGCACATGGATGCGAGATTATCCAAACCCAAACGTGTACAGGAAACTGTCAGGTTGTGCAGTCTTGTTTGGCCCTTTATGTCCTTGATGTTTGTCTTCAACAGGCTTTCATGCTGCAAATGACCAAAATAATTTGACCCTTTCTGATACAATTCGTTATCAGTCTATGGTGTGATTATTGATTTGCCCTTCCACTGTGTTTATCACAAGCTTCTGAAGAGGTGAACTCTGCAGCTTTGTATAATATCAGTCATCACAAAGAAACAAAAGAGCAAAGCCGAACCAGGTTAGATCCACATGTGTCTATGCAGGAAGAATCCTGTGGTAAAAACAGTCTGGAGCTCCAGCCCTTTGCATCTGAGAAGGCAATCAAAAGGAAATATACCAGCCTGAATATACAAGCAGTAACAACACAACCCGGTGGAGCTTTGGTTACCTGCACGAAATGCTTCAGGGCGAACTAAAATAAAAGTAAGATGCAGTGTGAAAACTGAAATTTCAGGGGATAAAACTATCTGAAAGAAATGCGGGCTTTCTCATATCGTGAGACTGAGGTGCTCCTTCTACGCATGCAAATTAAAAACTCAAGAAAAAGTCTGCATTAATGTCTTTGGGGAACTGTTTGATTGACAGTAACTGAAACGCAATTTCGCTTCTCACAGCAACAAATGTCACACATGTCAGCGCATGTAGCTACACCGAGCTCGGTCTTCCTCCCTCGTTAATCCATGTGGAATGAGAGGAGTTCAGTTTCTGGTGAAGTACGTTAATGAGAGCCCCATCTCATCTGGACTTAAAGTGCAGTTATCTGCTACCTGAAAACGAACCTCTGCTGCTACCGAGGAAAGATTAGCTGCGTTTGACCCTAGCGGGAGCGCGGGGGTAACATTCATAATGAAAACCCAGCAGGAATGTGGTAGCATCAGCATGTTAATGTAACGCTGTTGCAGCGGAGTGCGCTTCTGGCTTCACTTTGACACTCAGGCTTCTCGGGGCTGCGCTGTGATGGTGAGCTGCAGCCCAATTCCCTGAATTCAATTTGCACAGTCCCACCGCCACCTGTCAGAGAACAAGCGAGAGGCAGAGGCGAGGATGGGGTGAAAGTGACAGAGGTCTGCTATTTTCACAAAGGGCAGACAGAAAACAGACAGACAAGCGCTAGATGGTCATGGAGGAAAATTCCCGGTGGTAATGGCACAGAGAAACTAGAAACGGCAGAGCGAGCGTGGGACAAAAGCAACTCTCTGCCCGCAGGAGGTTGGTAATTATTCATCCAGCGAGCAGCTATTGAAACAGAGAGACAGGGAACAAGAGCAGGCATGGAGGGGGAGAGGGGAGTAAGCAGAGAGCGATGAAGAGCCCGGCAGAAAAAAAGATCAGGTCAAACAGGAATGAAATCAAGGAGACTCAGCATTTTGAGTCAAAGTGAGAAAAACAGTCAGACCTGACCCAGCCCTCAAACAGATGTCTTCCTCTCCTTCCTTATGAGCCACAGCACAGGAGAAACCAAAGTCTTGCTGACATTTTGGGGCATTTTAATACCTAGTCAGAGCTAAAAAGTAATCCAAAACGTGGCGGCGTGGTTAATAAAAAGCCTGGGCTTCGCTAAAACCAGACTCACACAAGCACTTCTCTGTTAAAAGCCTCAGGCACTGGCTGATACCTCTATCACGCTGGCAGTCCTCCTCCCCTCTCAGCAGAAAATGCCTCCTAAAAAGAGCTAAATTGCACATCACACAACGCTTTCCTAAACGTAATGTTCCTCTTCAAACCGGTGCAGGGTGACACAGACACAAGCACCCCACTCAATGCGGCTGTCGTTGCAGCTCAGGTTCATCAGACAGAAAATAAACAGCCAAAAAGAGGCTAACCTTTGATGTGTTGTAAGGTTGTCTTCCATGTTTCAAGCAGCTTTTAAGCAGCCAACTTTCCCAGGAGCCATTAGTAATAATTAGCAGCGTAGAGAAACACATGCTGGCAGCTCAGGTAAAAGCACTACCACGCTATGAGGAGGTGAAGTGGGAGGCAAGGAATAAAACAAAGACCAACAGGCTTTGATCTGCGCGACCATCTTTAATAAGCTCCCAAAAGGGACGATATCAGCCTCAAGTAGTTGGTGGTGTGTGTCACAGAGCATGGTTCAGAACCAGTTTGGGCCCACAAGAACCTTTTTTCCCCCAGACTGAAACTGAATGTCATCACTGGAAAAATCTACAGGTGCACCGATTTATCAGCTGGTTGATTTATCTACGTATATCTATAATTTTAGGGGATCGGTGATCGGCCGATCAATACATGTGAGATTGATCTTATCCACTGACCATAGCTACAAAAAATGCAAAATATTGTTACCTTTTTCATTAAGAGGCTCAAAATGGAGCTAGTTTTGTGTCTCTTTTTTAGTTGTTGAAATCTATTCTGTTGACTGGTAATGGTTTTGCTCGTTACTAAGGAAATGTTCTCATGTTTTTCCAGCAGTGCAAAGTGCAAAACTGCTGGCCAAAAACAGCTGTTTTGCCAGGTTATTCAGCATTGCTGCGCCCCCCCTGACATATGTCTGGGCTTGAGTTGTTCCGATACCAGTATCGGAAATGCCTTCGATACTGCCCCAAATTCTGGTATCGGTATCGGCAGGTACCAGAGTTCAGGCACCAATTCGATACCACATAATTTGTGAAAATAAGTATCTATTTACTTATTAGCTCTATTAGCTCTGACACAGTTCTTCTTCATTGTTCTTGAAACAGTTGCACTTTGCAGCTGATAGTAATGATGTCAGCGGTGTGGCAGTATTTTACACTGGGTTCTCCCACCAGCAAGACTGAAGATAAATGGATTCAATTTGCTGGATTCATTAATGTTTTACAAAGAGTTCAACCTGAGCCAGGCCTTATCACAATGCTAATCATAAAACAGTCATGCAAGTATAATATGATATTTGCTTTATAATACAGTGGAACCAGTACTCGATATCGACAGATACCCATAGCACAAGTATCGGAATCAGTATCAGGAGGGAAAAAATGGTATCGGAATATCTCTACGCAGAAGTGGAGAGTCTCTTCTGCTTTGAACAACACGGCCCTTTGGCTGTATAGCGTACGCCATAGCTGCTTGGTTATGACATGGAATAAAAGAAAGAACTAAAAAAGAAAGTTCGTCTTCATCAAAGTCCAACAGTGCTATAGCTGAGAATCAGTTTGCGTTTAATGAGTATTTTATTATTTCATAAAGTCATAAAATATGTATAAGAGCTAAGAAATTATACATTAGGCTGCTGTTACCTGTCAGCATGTGGCTTTTTAGTTTTTACTCCATGCTGGTGTTGAACCATACAGTGTTAATGTCTTCAGGGTGTCTAAAGTTTTCCATGTTTTTCCACTCAACTTGAATTTACATCTTTTCTCCCTCAGTCTTATCACATGTCTTTAACGGTGAAGCAGTAACAGCTTTGTTATTGTGTTAAATATATTCACACCATGTTCAGACAGTTAAGTTCTGATGCATATGGTCCATCACTGCTTTCACTGGTGGGAGGAAATCCTGTTCATATAAATGTTATATACTTGATGGGGTAAGACAGTGAAAATCAAACCACTAGTTGAAGAAAAACAGCTTTGTTACTATGGTCATCAGAGTTAGCAAATCAAGGTATTTTTGTACCATCAATGTCCATAAAGGCAAGCAGTAAGTTTGTCAGGTTTCAGGTTCAACTTCAGATCTTCAGTTTCATAAAGCTGGTTCATTTCTTCCCCCCATTCTGGAGTAAATTAGGTTTCAAGCCAAGGCATCATATCATGTTTAAAGCACCAATCAATTTTCTCTGAAAAATTAAAAAGTAAAAGCTCTCTCAGCCAGAAACAGTTTAAAATGTTTGACTTTAACTGAGAAGCATCCTCAGGAGAGATAAGCAGCAGGAGGGAATACTTAGGTTGCCCGAAAGAGAGACTCATTACTGTAAAGCCTATCCCTGCTGCCTTTTAAAGATTTGGAACTCGCATCACTTATTTTCTTCTAGATTAAAATCCTCTCTGAACTATGGAAGGTTTTCCCCATACAGCATGAGAGACTGTAGCATATCAGACTTGTCAAACGGCATCAAATGATCCCTGTATGTTCATTTTCATTTATTTAAAAAAGTCCTTGCATGAGTGAAACCTTGTTTTCTTCAGAATCTTACAGTCTGGATGATAGAGAATTAATTTAGACATTCATGTGAGCCCAGTGACTGATTGATCTTGAATTTCTTCATGTGGTGCAGAGTATGTTAGCTGAACCTGTCTGACAAGCCTCAAGGACACACCTGCAGGACAGTAACGTAAAGCTTATGTGCTGATTTATGACTTATATTCATAAAATCGTAAATCATCAGGTGTACTACTTCTTAAATAAAACAGCAGAGATATTGATCAGCTCATTAATTCACTCATTCACATGGCATTCGCTGGCTGTATTGCTTTTAGCCTGCAGCAAATATTTGAATTTTCTCTCAAATCAGGATCATAGTTTCTTTTAAGTGAAAACACACAGTTCCAGATATCTATGATCATTTATGTCTCCCTTTTTACAGAACCAGAAAAATCCTGGGTAGACTTAGAGCTGATAACTCTAGATGTGTCAAGATCTCGACTGATACAGGTCATTAATCCAGGTTACCTGAAGATTCCCTGAATATCTGATCCCATTTCATCGTACAGAGCCCGCAAGTGCCTCAGGAGTTTAACTCAGAAGACAAACTTAACTTAAAATGGCTACACTAAAAAAGGGAGAAACCTCTCTATGAACCATATTCTTAGCTTTTAGGGTCATTTCTAGGGGGTGAAGGTTCTGAATATTTATATAAAAATGGTATATTTTGACTTTTTAGCCTTTTTTACCTCTGCCAAGGAGGGTCTGTATTTGCCAGCATTTATCTGTTTGTCTGTCTGTGTGCAACATAACTCAAGACGTTATGGACGGATTTCAAAGAAACCTTCAGGATAGCTTGGGAACGATACAGGGAACAATCGATTACATTTGGGTGAAGGTCTGGAAGAGATCCTGGATTCTGGATCACCTTGAAAGTTTTATTAACATTGTGGTAAATGGAGCATAAAATTTCATTCTTAAATACTTCCACTGATTTCTGACCAATGTTCATGAAACTAGAGACATTGTGTAAGGGTGAAGTCTCCTATCACATTGCCAAGATTAATCCGGATCAGATCCGGAATGCAAATTTTTTTACGTTTTCAATATGTTACATGCATTACGTCCACCAAGGAGTTTATGCTGAATCTATTACCAAAATACTGTGGAAATAGTAGTAATCAAATTGAATTTACCTTCAAAAGATATATATTTTTTGTATGGGGAGACGGTGGTGCTTGGCGGAGCTCTGTGCTCTCAGAATGCTTTTTAGTTTTAGTTTAGTAAATAATTAAACACCATTTGCTTTATTGAGAAGAACTTAATGTAAACTAATCTTAACATCGCAAGTTGAGTAAGAAATAGCAAAAATGTAGAAAACCTGAAGGACATTATGAGATTAAAGATAAAGTCAGCCATCTTTTACTTTTCAACATATAGAAGCATTTCTGTAGGACGATGAGCTAAAATAAGACACAGAGCCAAGCAGAGAAGTTCTTTGAGGAACATTTAACCCACAACACTGCTGTCTATCTGGGGCATCCTGGAAGGAAAGAGCAAACAGATAAAAAATAATCAGACACACAGGGAGGAAGGAGGGAGGCTGAGGATAAGATGGATAGGAGAGGAGGAGGGGGATAAATGAAACATCTAGTGCTGCTTCAAAGGGAATGTAGAGACAGAAGATGAAGAAGGAGAATCTGTGCGTCACCTTAGATGTACAGAAAGAGACAGATTGCCAGAATGATCTATTAAAGGATCAAAAGTATGCTGGATGTCAGTAGGGGGATGGGGGGGACAGAAGGGGGGGTTAAGAAATGATCTGAAAGAAGGCACAACTCTGGAGATGCAGATTCATGGAGAGGATATCAAACAAATTTGAAAACTCGCTGACAACTAACACCCAAGAAAAACCCTGGATCTCCCTTTGAAGTTTCACCAGCCATTACACGATTAATTTGTTTGCCTGACAGTGTTGTTGTGCCTGATCTACATGTGACCGCACGATTGGCAAAACACAATTGAAAAGTCTAGAATTGAGAGGAAATTGGTTTAGGTAAGCAGGGTGGCCAGTAAAGTACTTCCTTCAATTGGTTTCATTTCCCATTAAAAGGAAGACCGTAGAGAGAGGCGGCAAGTAACCGTGTCGTGTCTTCGGACTTGAATGAATTCTTCCACTGCTCTTTCCGCTCGGTCTGTCGGGAGCCAATTATGAGCAAACACAGACTTTTTGCCTAACACACTATCACTGCAAAAAGACACACACACTAGTCTTCTGGACTGAAAACACCATTATCGTCACTCTGCTCTTTCATGTGGTTAACTAGCCACATTAGTGGCTTTGCTATAAAGATCAGGCAACTGTGCGAAATATTCGGTTCAGCCATCCTGCATAATCTGCCTGACAAATTCAGAGCCGGACCTCCTCTGCTTTCACCTCCAGCTCAAAGGCTTTTCAGAATAGTCAACAACCAGAGACGAGTCCTAAATAACTGTAGCCACCAAACAATGAGCCAGACAGAAAACAACAACCTGAGGTCAATGATCAACCGGACTAAACCAGCCCTCGCATCACCTCCTCCTCTGCGCTTTAAAGCATCCATGCATCACTCTCCTCCCAGTAATAAAACATCTATTATGCAGCTTTGGCTTCAGCTTGCTCCTGTCACGGATAAAAAACGCTCTGCGTGACTTTTGTTGCTGAGTATTCACATCTCAAGTGGATGACAAATAACAAGCGGCCCCTTCAAAGACACTGGCGGACAAATTACTTTCATGTCTGCGTACTTCTACACAAATTACATTATGCGAGTAATGCTATTTTGTCCCAAGCCTGCCAAGACAAATCAATAAAAACAAAAAAAAAAAAAAAAATGTTCCCCCAAGTGTGTGCATGCACACTTATACTCACATGACAGGTCTATCCAACTATCTGAAATATTCTGCGTCTCCTCTGCCGGACTGCACAGCTGATTAAAAAAAAAAAAGAGCAGCTTTGCAGGGCCAAGGGCTCTCGTGGGACGCTGTGGGAGAATTAGCAGCCAGATGCCCATTAGACAGTGATCCGGCAGACATGTGCTTTCTGAGAGGGACTGCACATCGGCACTCAGAGATCCTCCTCACTTCATACCCCTGCCTTCGCCACAGAGCCAGAGGGAGGACGGGGAGAGAAAACGGCATTTTATTGCCTCTATCTATTGGTGAATAGCAAAAACACCCCCACGCCGCCTCCTCCCCCCCCTCCTCCCCACAGTTCAACAATACAACACCTCCCCTCTGCCCTGCCAGCAAACATTCACCATTCTTGTGTGCTGGGAAGGATGACTCTCCACTGAACTGCCCTCCAACTGAAGCCCATTGTTAAATTCTCTCATCAGGCTATATACCTCCACCTCCCTGCAAAGCACAGTCACTTAGAAACAAGCTGGCAGCACACACTCATGCAATCACACGCCCACATTTTCACATCTCTCCACTGAAATGTTCCCTTTTTTTACAAAAACCAAGCTGCACAACCCAGTTAGAAAATGAAAATATTTACTGCGCCACATGAGGAATTCACTACCACCACCCTTTTCTTCTCTGTCAAACTCAAACAAAAAATCCAAACCTACAAGCAGTCCATCTCCCCCCAGGAGTAAGAAGTGTTTTCTGTATCAATACCGGCCTCCTCTCCAGTAAGATGCTTTCAGGGTTGGTTCTGGTGACCAGTTTGCTCCCCGTTTAAGGCCAGAGGTGAGTGAAACCAGAGCTGATGGTCACACTGGAGGTGACCTTTGGTGATGTGAGGTCACAGGGTCAGCGGTGGGCTTGGTGACCACCAGCTAGATGTGTGGAGGTCATCATGACTGTTCAGAGCCATTCATCAGAAGTGCTGCGTTTTTTTTTAAAGCCTGGCACGACCTCTGGAATAATTGTTTAACTTAAAAGCGTACTGACAACGAGGTGAGGGAGGAAAGGGCCCAACAACGCACGTTGGAGGCTGATAGCAGTGAGTCTCGTGGACGTTTTTGGCTGATGAGGTGAGGTCTGAGTTAATAAATCCGATGTAAAAATAGAGGTGTGACAGCAATAATCTTGTCTTGGTTCATGATGTGGGAATCCAGATGATTATTTGGGCTATTATTTGGGTTATTTAAGCTATGCAGCCGGTGGATGCCACAATGAGTCTGGAAAACGAGTCGAGGCGCAACGAGACCTCATCCGCGCTCCGCGGCGAGCCCGTGCCCGGTGCGCAGAGTCGCGCGCGGATCCCACCGAGACTTAAAGACGCCTTGCCACAAAGTGCGAGGCAGACACGCACACACAAACACACACACATATAAACAGACCGCTGTAAATATCCGCTGCAATAATATTCCAGTAGGTTATTATGGAGTAAAGCGCAGGGAGAAGACAGGCGCGAAGCGTTTACATAAGTTTCTATGTACTTACCGAAAGAAAACGAGGGAGAAGTTCGCTTTGACAGCAGTCCAAACTTTGGGTTAACAGTATTTAGCAGGCAGCGCAGCGCCAGAACAACACCAGTCCACTGAAAAACGGAATAATCCCAACTGAGCCCTGAGCAAAAACTCACACAACAAGAAAGTACTCGCCTAACACACCGGCTGGTTTCAGGATTTAGCCTGGCCCGCTGGCGATATGAAGCTTTAAGACTCGTCTACAACGTCTACATAGTTGAGTGCGTCCGTCCAGCGTGTGTTCCTCGGTCACTTCGTGAATGCGCACCACTGCTACACCGCCTGTTCTCCGGGCTCCGCAGCCGGGCCAGCAGGCGCCGCCAGGTGCTCATTTACATAACTGCACCGGCTGCGTCCAATCACAGCTCGGAGTAAGGTGCCTCAATGCATATTCTAGCAAACGGCTCGTCCAATCAGAGCCTCCGGTGGGAGGGAGTTATGACCTGAGCAGCAAAACGCAGCCCGGTGTGAACTGATGGAAGTCTAATGGATGATATTCCTCCTGTCTGGCATCAAAACTCTGCTGAAAGGTTTCTCCCTCTTTGTTGCTGCTGTCACAAATATTGAACTTTCCTTAAACACGCGTGGGCAAGACATGCTTTTCTGTCAGAATGTCTTTTCAGCAACTTCATGTCTGTGTTCCCTATTTTCAGTCTTATTGGAATACTATGGAAAGAGGTTTGGTTCTCATACTATATATCTACTTTTTAGCTAGTGAAGTAAAATATCTTTTTAATACTATATAAATAATACTAAATTCAAACAGAAATTTTTGACGGATTCTAAAAGAATATCAACACCAGCTGCTGTTTATGTAGCGTAAAGCATATTATTACAGAAATAAATTTATTTTTAAAATTACTCTTATAAGCACTATTAATTTATCTTTTGTTCATGTATTTTTCATTATCATGGTAGTTTATTTGTATTTTTTTAGTAGTTTACTTGTATTTAGTTTTTGCTGATTTTTTTTTTAGCTCCAACCACTAGTTATATTTATTAAACCCTCTGTTATTTAACCCATGTGTTCAATTTAGCCTTTTTT
>JAVQJG010042608.1:0-15811 GCA_036024015.1 Craterocephalus amniculus | reverse complement strand
TAAATCAGCAAATAAAGCAGGTAGTCCATGCAAACACCCCGTGGGAAGTTAACTGCACACACCGAAGAACAGAGCATGCGCACACCAGCCTTTACCCCCGACGAGATGTCCATCCTCATTGAAGAAGTGTGGAAACATTTAAGGGATGCTGTTGTTTGTTCACTACAGAATATGCTGTAAAGCAGCTATGATATCTTATACGAGTGTGACGTGTAGACGCTGTGGTGTCACTTGTTTGTCTCTCTGTGGTTCGTCATTTTTTAAACTTGTCCTGTCTGCATGGTAGCAAGCGGAATGATGGTGTCTGGTTGCTTTATTGTATTAGACAGATTTTACTTTACCAAGACGAGCTTTATAAACATAAGCCGCCCCCCCCCTTGATATTCTGGATTTATTTCTTTTATTTGGTTCATCTTTTATCTGATATCAGTGCACTTGTATGTCGGAGTTGGGCCTCAAAGAGCCGTCCTGAAACATCCAGCTTCCACTTAACGTGTACAAGTAACAATAGACACATGTCTATTGTTATACTATTGTTATACTGTATGTTCGGAAGCGATATACGCGCAATATATATATTCTTTTTTTCATTATCAAACAAATATAAGCCATAGATATTGACCAGATCATTATTCATATTTTCATATTACGCTGTTTCACAACTCCAAACTGAGCGTATTTCTTTCTTTTTTCCCCGTTGTGGCTGGACTTAGTGCAATGGCTCGTTAAGAAGACCTGAAAGACTGGGTCAGAATCTTCTTACAACTCCTTCTTTGTTAAGATCTTCTTGACGTCAAGAACGAATCTGGGAAACGCGTTTTTCTCAAGAAGACTTTGAAAGAACGTTCTTAAGAAGATCTTAGCGCTAAGATCTTCTTAACAGAATCTGGGAAACCCGGCCATCATCATTAGGACTAGTAGAGTCCAAACTAAAATCAGTCAAGCCATTGTAATTTTATTTGAGATCAATGTTTGTTATTGTTACTGGAAGCAAGTGTTCTTGATATCTTTGGCAACGTTTTACACGTTTTTACCATTCGCTAAATGATCTGAACAAATTGTAGAATATTGGAAGGACTCCAAGGTGTACCATCAGCATGGATAGCTGTTCCATGTTATCATGTCTTTTTGGGCTTTTGTATCTTTTTGGTAGTTGGAGGGAGGACTTCATGTTGTCTGTTATTGGCAGCCAAATATGACACAACCTTTCAGCATATTTAAAGGAAACTACAAAATCAAAGAAAAACCTACAAGAATCGAAACTAGAAAACCAACGGTGTAGCGCTTTAGCAACTTTTTGTTTGGACTGGCAGAAGAAATTTTAAAAGTTCCTGGATCCAGAAGGGGATGTGGATCACTCCCAAAGTAAAGTTACTTGTCTCTTTTTCCATTTCAGATTTCCTAAAAATTTATCAAATCTTGCCATTAAGTTTTAATGATGTTGCCAACAAATGGACAAACCAACACACCCTGATATATAAGACTGATTCATCCTGCAGCCCTACAACACATCATACAGTTATAATAGTAAACTCAGGTCCAGGTGGTTGCAATGCAGTTTCAGAACATTTTATTTACCGAGCATTGATGTAAAAATCTACAGATGCAGGCTTAAACGAGCCATCATACAGCTTTGGAATGTCCTCATTCACTTTCTATTGTTAAACCTTTTCATCGTTCATATTTCTTCCATGAATAAGAGGCAACAGCTTGAAGACCATTAGCCTGATTACTGGTACCGTTATGAGACAAACTGTCTCTTGGCTGGGATTCGTAGCCTTCTGGAGTCTTTTGTCTTCAACCAGAATTAGCACTGGTGCTTAAACAGGCTCTGCTCAGGATTGTTGGCGCGATCGAGCGGAGCAGCCAGCGTTTCCAGCAGTTGTGCAGAGTAAATTTAATCAAAACTGTCTTAGAATAAGGATGTTATACAAGCCAACACTGTTATCATAATGAGATCTGAAACACAAACCAAGGTTAAGCAGGAGGAGAACAAATATATGGAATAAATAATAATAAATTAGATGCGTTGACAGAGTAAAGATCCATCAGGCAGCGACTGGAATAACAATCTGCTGCAGTTATTCAGACCATCCAGAAATAAACAGATGGCATCAGTAGATATAAAAGATCTGTGTCCTGAGTCCTGAGGTGATCCCAGCAGGGGAACTCATCTTCCACCTTTCTCTTTATCCCAGGTAGTATTGACTTGTGGGATGCAGGCTCCACCACTGCATCAGCCCATCTTTGAGGCTGGAGCTTTTATTGGTTTCCAATAGTACCAGAATGATTGGAGGTGCAGTAGCCAAACCATAAAAACAGCAAACACACTTTGAGATTTATTCCTCAGACGACATTTCAGGGTGTAAATCTCAAGTTTAATCATGTCGCATTATTGCATTGATTCCATGAATAATGATTTAGTGTTTGTTGACATGAGTCTGATTCCGTTCGATTCAGGATCGATATGAACGAATGTCACATGCTCATCTAACAGCGTTTGTATCACATCAGCTCAGTCAGTCATTTAAATGAGGGTCAAATAGACTCTGACACATTCTGGTTTTAAAATCTCCATCAATGTCCAATGACAAATGTGTATAGTGTACACATAACTCCAGTTTAGAAATGTTTTAATAATTTATAGTTAAGGTAGTGCAGGTTGACTTTAATATAGTTACACACCAACCTTTGGAGGAATTAACAGGGCTGCAACAGTATTCGACTATTCGATTATTTTTTTGATTAGTCATCATTATTTCCATCACATCTGTGCTTCCTGTTGACGCAGCTCTTTTTTACAGGCACCAGTGCATGTTTTACCTCATTCTGTTAATTTACATCAGACAATTTCCCCGATTTCCAGTCAGTCACAACACTACATAATGTCGTTAAGTAAGTTAAGTGAATCAGTTGAACCAGTTAAAAATGAAATTTAGGCTTACCAGCTTACTCTTAATTAATTTAGATGCATTCAAACTCAGCGGTCATATCATATCCAGATAATACGGAAAAGGAAAACAAAATAAATGTGCAAATGAAATTGCAAGAGCCTGTAAAGACAGTATGCCCAGCACGGGGAACTGTAAACTTCTCTTCTAGTCATATGGTCAACTTCATTTTTAATAAACTTTTGAAGCAAATTCATACTTCAGTTAAATCCAAGCAATATGAATTTGGCCCGTAAGGATACAAAATTAAAGAACCAACAGGACATTACTGGATGAAGCGAGGAGAGAGGGAAGATAGACAGAGCAAGAGATATCACAAGAGTCAATATTGGACAGACTTTTACTGGCTGGAAAGAGCTCAGAGAAGAGACAGGATGCAGGATGGATGCTGAATAAGGTGTCGCTAGGGGGCGCCATTGTGCACAAATTCTTCCAAAATTCAGTCGATGGACTTTAAGAACATTATTGTTGACGTTTTGTTTTCCATCTGAATTGATCCTATTGGTTTGTTGATTAATTAATCGTTTCACCCATAGACAGCATCGGTTTAGGGTTAGAGGAACTGAGGACTCTGACTAGCTGCTTGTCGTGCTAGCTTACTTTACCCCAGAAAGGTGCAACTCTTGTTTTGCACCTGTCCCGTTCCAGTTTTTGTCTATGCAGCCTCGACTGAGTCTGAAACCTATTTGTGATCAGAACTTCCCTCATCATTCTTTCATGTTTCATCCACAATCTGACACGATGAGCACCCTTTTCTCCTGTTTTCCATCCATCCTCAGCTCCTTCTGCCAGAACAGTTTCACATCAGATCACTCGCCACGTATACATCCGGTAAAAGCAGGAAGCCTAGAGGCACTTTCAGAAGTGATCCATTCTCTCCAAATTCAAGACTAAAGCACTGTTTCTTTCTCTTTCTAAAACAAAGAAATGCTCCAAATTGTTCAAAATATATCTTTCAATTTATTCAGTGCTGGAAAAAAGAGTAACTTTTAATTTTGTGTTATTTCTTTTAGTGTGGACAGTAATCTTAGATAAAAGAGAGTTGCAAAGTCATGCTCCAAAGTGAATACAGTTCAGGAGATTATAATGGGCGTTTCCATGTTAAAGTGGAGATCTGCAAGATATTAAACAGTGAGCGCTTTGGGTGAATGAGGACCCGGTCCAAAGGGAAGACTTGGAATCAAAATAAACATCCAGTAGACTTGTGTTTATTTTTCTGCACACTGTGAAGTTTGTTTTATTCTTTGTGTAATCTTGTGTGTTATTGTCTGCTGTGACTTGGCTCTGACTGAGCGTGGATTTGCATGAGAAAGTCGCCTTAATCTTCAAAAGATCCTGTCTTCATTATGGAAAAACATCCTGAAAAAAGTCATTTGAAATGTGTGCATGTGAAAAGTAAAATGTGTAGTTGTTTGTAGATTTTATTAAATCTTGCAGTCGGTGTTGTGTTCTCACTTTTTCCCAGCTGTTTTAAACATATGAGTTTATCCTGTGTGTTGTGTTAATGTTCCAGGAATCGACACCAGTCTCAGAGACAGTCAGGGGAGAACGGCTCTGGAGATCCTGAGAGAACATCCTGCCCCCAAATCCCAGCAGATCACGGCTCTGATTCAAGGTAGGACAGAAATTCATTTCCTTTAAATTCAGATTACCTGAGAGGCCACTGCTGTCTCAGCTGATAGAAGATACAGACATATCAAAGATTAAAGAAGCTGTTTTCCTTTATGCACAGTTTTAATATACTGGCTCCGATTCTACGAAGATCAGACTGTAAGAAGGTTTTAAACGTTTTTTAGTGTTGCAGCTCTGAAAATCAAACACCTCTGACGTGACAGGATCTGTCCAAAGATCAGCGCGAAGGTCTTTGCTGGCTGGAGGTGACATTTAGGTCTGACTGAGTGGTGCCGACATATTGAGCTGCAGCGCAGTTTATCAGAGTGGACGGTAACAGAAGAAGTGGATGTGATCCGACTTAGAAATCTTGTTTTCCAGGAAGTTTATCTTCCACGGAGACACAATGGGAGATAGCTGTTATATTCCCACAACACTGTATGCCCTTTTTTTGTGTTGTAGATGTAAAATAAAAGTAAATGGGCTGGATTGGCCTCAGGAACGTATGACAGAACGACTGTCTGCTTGTTTAAAAGGAGTGTGCTGGTAATATTTAATAGGTTGAGTGTTAAAGTTAGCTTGCAATTGAGCAAACCGTTTTCTGAATTTGTTTTCACACTGAACTGAACCAAAAATAAAAACCTTCTTCAGTCACATCAGACATGCTGTGAATGGTTTCCCTGCAGCATCCTAATAATATCCTAAACACAGGCCTCTCAACTTTTCGGCTCAGGTCAGAGTGAGATGTGGCGAAGTTATCCTGCCATAAAATCAAGAGCGTATTTTGTAGATCTGAGAGGATTAATCGCTGAGCGCCATCATGATAAATGATAAACTTTGGGTTGCTTTGTCCCTGACATGTGACACAAAAAACTTCAGTGATCATCCTACATTTAAAGAAATAAAACAGAAATATGACAACTAGTGCTATGCAACGATTAAAACTTTCATAGGGAACTGCATTTAGAAGTGCAAAATTCTGTAAGTATTGTTTCATTACTTTCAGATGCTGTGTTCTTCTTTTTAACAGCAACTTCCTCATGATACAGCAGTTCAAATATTTTGTTGTGAACTTTAATATTAAAAGTAATAAAACATATAAAAGATGATTTTTAAGTGATTGTTTAAGTTTGATTGTTTCATCAAACTGGTTTTAATCAAACGCTGCATTTCAGTAGAGCTTTCTAGAACAGGGCAGGCGTGTCAAGCCGGCCAAATCTAATAAAAAAGTTCAAATCACAGGCCAGACTGTTTCAGAGTTAATTTGAAATGGTGTAAAAGGACCTTTTTGCCCACACCGAACCCTGAACTAGTCATTGCCTATGACTAATCAAACGTTACACTGTAAATAAATAATTGGTTGAGTTTGCTTTATTCTGGTTTTATTTGCAGCTTTCCATTGTTCTATTATAAATATTTCCCACTAGAACCTGGAACCAACAGCCTATTAGAATGTTTATATCTTTCTATCTATAAATAACATTTATTACTTAAATAATTAATGATGAGAATATAGAATGAGCCTGATCATCCCATTACATCCCACTTTAACACACATTATTGTTGTACAGTCAAATTGAAATGATCAGATCTCTGTTTTTATTTTATTTTATTAAAGTCAAACAAAAACTCCACTTTGTAACAGTAGAACTGCTCTGTAGTTTTTTTTTTTGGTTTGAAGGCATTGAATCTGATAGATGTCTGAGGGTTAATTCCTGAAGATTCATCACCTGTTTCCACCTACATTTCTGGTGGGGCACAAATTCTATTCTAGTCTATTTCTAACAAATAAATACAATTTTCAGTTTTCACATTGTGCATCATCCACATCATTTTTCTAAAATGTTTAAAAAAACATTTAGCCTCACCCTTGCTGTGGTGACCAGTGATTGTTAGTGTGAGTTTTCTCCTCAGTCCCCGAGGACCCAAAAATGATATCCTCTAAACGACAGTGTTGATGTGAGTACTGTAATCTGTGGCTTTCGGGCTCTCTGTGGGTGTCTGTTGGCCATGTGGTTACAGAAAATTTAGAGAGATTGAGATAAAGGCTTTCAGAGGATGGGGTTTAAAGGGTTGAGGGTAATATGTGAGAGTTAAAATTATCTGCAAATTCGTCTTAACTCGGATGCAGAGAGGATTGTGACAAACTGGCCGCAGTTAGAAAATCGTAGACGTAATTGGGGATTACAGCAAATAGAAAAGCAGGAGAAAATGGTGCGTCATGTATCACGTTTTACCCTTTACACGAGTATTTTCCAGCTTTCTTGCCATTAAATAAAAAAAATTAAAGCATGTAAGCGTGTTAAAAAGTTTGCATGCTGACTGACATGGACACAATGTCCATAAATCACTGTGAAGCAGTGATGGAGTCAGAGCATTCACAGCTTCATAATAGACCTTAATAAGTCGGACTCTCTCTAACTTGAAATCATGAAAAAGGTTTACATGGATGCTAATGTGCAAATTTATTGTCCCACCAATACTGAAAAGACTTTAAAAGTGCACGCTAGCCTATTGGGAGCTTTATCTATTCTTTGTGTTTGTTAGATACCTGCACTAAAATCCCACGTACGACATAAGTCCTGCACCTACGGGAACATTTAGGTTGTAATTTAGCTTTTTCTCCTGTAACTTCTTAAGTACCCTTAAACACATTTAAACAACAGTAGCTAGTTTGGCTGCAGCCATTCCTCCAAATTGTGCATCAGGCTGTAGTTCTAATTAAAACTAATGGACACTTGAGTAGACCTGCAGGGGTAGAGTTTAGGATAGGGACAGGTTTATCGATATTTTGGAGCCGATACTTTGATACCAGCCAGTCCAAGTATCTGAATCAATACTTTTTTGAGCATCAAGATACCACTCTGCTGATAAAAAACATGACATTTGTTTTCAGTTCTGAGAGTTTTAAGTAATAAGATTGCATGTGAGGCCAGTATATTCTTGTGTGTCACATGATTATGGCAGCCAATCAGATGTCATGTTGCAACTGTTAGTGATGATGTTTTGTTGTTATATTTTACTAGTTTAATGGAGGTTATTGTGCATTAGGATTTATTATATTTATCATGTTGCTATTATTTGTTTTATTTTCCATTAGAATTTTGATTAATCTTATATTAATCTGTAATTTTAAATATTTTGTCATTTCAAAAATACCTCAAATTTAAACGATATCCTTCAAGGGGATAAAAGGAATCTGAAAAAGTACCATTTGTACATTTTTAACTATGGCCATCTCAGGCGTACTTGTACCTTTAAGCTTCTCAATAAAAGCATGCAGGGCTGTTTTTTTTGTTTTTCTTTGGCTAAGGTGCCTTCCTGAAAATGGGAAAGAGTTTTTGTGGATGCTTACAGATCACAGGTAGCATTTTGAAATGTCAGAAACTCATGTTGGAGTCTGTTGAAAGAGCAGGCATGGAAATGTAATCTCACTCAGCCAGAGCTTGGAGAGGAGGCTGCAGGAGCCAGTATGAGATGGAGGAAGGAGTGCAGAGAGGGCACAGCTGTGGCTCGGTGAAAAGATCAGCTGCACGACGTTTCCTGTTGGAAAGGAGATGGAAAAGGACACACATGCAAACACAAAGCGCACAAGATGGGTCATTTGCTAAATTGTAGCATCTGAGGGGCTTTCTGGTGGCTGCTGGCATCTCTGTCAATGGATTAAAGGAGCACAATTCACTCCTGCTGTAGAAATGAACTGAGTCAGTTATGTTCAGTTGTCGCAATTTGATATATTGTCTGTGGTTAATGGGTAATAAAATTACCACTAACTTAATTTTTTTAATATATATTCTGATATAATTGTATAAAAGGAGTGTTTTTGGATCCTAATTTCTGAGGGAAATACCGATATTAATTTTAATTGTGGTTTCAATAGAAATTCTCCACAGGGAATCTGCCGCCTAATTTCACTCTGAAAACCTCTTTATTTTTAACTGTTTGTTGTCCGTCTGAGTTGTTTGTGCTTCAAAATCTGAATCTGAATTACCTCCTCCTGTCCATTCATCCCCCTCCCAATTTCCTCCCTCTTTTGCTTTATGAAGTGCATAATGCTTTTAGAAGAAGCTGAGAAGTGATTTTGCGGTGCGAGAAAAAGTGGGAATTGACTGCAGCTTCAGCTGTTTACCATGCTGATGGTCGTGCTATTTTATTGATTTGTGTAAAAGGGTCTTTCTCTCTCTCCGTGTTTCCTCGTAGATCACATCTACTTTTAGACTCCTGTGCTGCTCCTCTGTGTCTTGTTTTAACTCGTCTCACTCCATGCGACTCACCCGTCTTGTCTCCGTGTCTCTGTAGAATATATGATGGACGAGATGGACAAGCAGAATATCGTGGAAGAACCGGTCCGCCAGTGTCCTGTCCCTGCTGCTCGAACCTCTGTCTCCTCGCCAGAAGCTTCCCCCTCTCTCATACACAAAAGTAAGCACGCACATATGCATTCATGTAATGACAATCTGAGCAAAGCACGATCCAAATGTGCTTGTTTTATTAATTTCATGCTCCGAAATTCTCTGTAAACGTCCGGGAAAAGCTGCAACCAAAGCAGCTGCTTGTTCTTCTTCGACTTAGAAAATTTGCTGAGTTTCGCAAATTTTAGTTCAAAACAGTTTTTTAAAAATAGCCAAACTTAAAGTGGAGCGTCATAAAAAAGTGGAACCATGTTGTAGCTCATTACAGGGCGCACCTGGCTCATGCAGGCACTGAAAGCAGTAAAACTGCTTTTAATAAATAAGGTGCAGCGGTTGAGTTTTTCAGGTTTTTTCTTCCCTTTGCGGCACAAAGACGGACTCTGAGTAGAGGTATTCGGCAGAAAAATGAGAAAATCCTGTTTGTTGTCCACAGCAGCTTGATGAGGAACAATGTTTGTGCTCAAACAGATAATCACTCCACACACAGGCTGAGTCACATTCTAATACCAAATCTGTATTGGAGTAGAGAAGAGCTTCACTCACATGAGGAAGCACCAAACAATGACGGGGAAAATTTGGCTGAGAGACAAACGAAACACAACTCAAACTCCAATCATTTATAGGAGAAATAAAAACATGCAAACAGCTCCACTTTAAAGGTAAAGCAGAGATTTTGTGATAACAAAGATGTCTGGGGGACAGATCATGAATCATGTTTTACTTTTGCTGTTTTGTGGTGAAAAGTTTATTCCAGCTCTAAAAAAACATCCATTAATGTGTTCTCCTGTCACTCTGCCTTTGTTTGAGAAAAAGGTTGTGGTAGTTTCCATGACAATAAAGACTGTTTTATAGTAAGATAACATATCTTCCTATCGTATACTATGTTGGGCTTCACTTCTTTCTGAACCCTCATGGTGTCTCTATTTCTAAGGAGAATGTGGGGCTGTCTCTATTCTCCTAAATCAGAGTTATCTAGTTGTCCATCATCAGTATGAGCTGATGGCTTCCTGAGATTTACCTGCACAACATTTAAAACACCAGAAAAACTGCCCAGCTTCACTTTTTTAAGCTTCTACTTTTGCTCAGTTCCTCATTCGACGTTACTTTGCTCTTTCCTAGATGAATTAAGCTGCTGGTTTTCACTGGACGTTCTTTAAAGAGGACAATTTAACTTAAACAAAAAACATTATTACTTACACACTTCAGTGCATTATTAGAAATATAAAAAAGGAAAAGAAATACAAAGTTTAGTTAAAACTTGCATTTAATTGACCTTTAAAAACAGAAATAAAAATCAAATTTTTTTGGTAAAAGGGTCAATTGATTTCATGCAGCAAATTAAAATCTTGATCATCCAACAGATAAGTAGAGTTAACCCTCTACATTTTCTATTGAGTTCCAGGATAATTTAGTCTGATGACACACCTGGACTCAGACACTCACATGTCTCAGCTTTCCTTTGAGACAAACGTTATACAAACAGTCCGAATATTTGGGAAGATACATTCATTTATTTTGTGTGTCCTTTCAGACAGGAGGCAAGAGAGGCTAAATGGCGCTGCAGCAGCTTGCTCATTAGCTCATATCATGGTTTATTTGAATCTTACTTGTAAAACTTAAAAAATGGAAGTGAAAAGTAAAATTTTCATTGAATCAACAATCACACATTCAAATGCATCAAATAAACCAGCAAACATATAAATATCAGGCTTCAGGTTTTGCAATATATCAGCTCATTTAGTGGAGACGAAGCATCTGCAGTCATCATTTAGCCTGTACAGCACTGCCCCCTCTGTTCAAAATATGTCATTACAACAATGTTCATCCTTTTCTCTTTTGTTAGTGCAGTGATCCCTAACCCCAGACCTCACGGCCTCTACCCTGCAGCTACTAGATGATTCCTGATTGAAATTACATGGATTTCTGCACAAGTCTGTTGTAGATTCAGCTGTTTAAGCAGTTTCGGGTTTAAGAACCAGAGGCGGAGATCCCTCTGTTTGTGTTTGTAGACAGAATAATTATCTTAATTGCTTTTTACATGTAAATATTTTTAGACTTAACAGTGTTTTTTTAATGAGACCCACGGTGCCGGTTTTCATCCGGAATCCCATGAAGGAAACACCTAACATCAGCAGTGTGTTTGATATTACCCTCTGAGCTGAAGGTGCTTTTACTGCTTTCATGACAACTGATATGAAGAGATGTTTGATGTGTTTCTCTTCCCCTTTTCTCCTCCACATCCTCGCTCTCCCAAGATGATGCAGTGACAAGTGAGCTATCTAAGCTGCTCCATGAGATCAAAAAGTGCCGGGACAGAGACTACTCCTTTGAGGAGCTCTGCCACACCATCTCCTCCCACTCCATGGACAGCTTTAACAGCGGACGGCTGTCTGACGAGGAGCGCCCCGACAGACCCAATGGCACCCTGACCAGGATCAGCAAGGTACACGTTTACATACACACATACACACACACACCCACACACACGCACACACACACACACACACTGTTACTTCTGGATTCTGTTAACCAATTAAAGAAAAGATACCTGAAAACTAGATGAAATCAACAAATCACACAAATTTTGGAAACGTGAGGACGGTGTTATCGAGTTAAAAGAAATAAACGTCGTACAAACAGCCAAACGAGCCAAACTGTGGGATGTTTAGATCTTTACGGGGACTTCAAATTAAGGCTAGACGGTAAAACAATCTCAAACTCAAATTTAAGTTAAACTGATGTTGATCTGTGTGATACTCATGAGACATTTTTTTATCAACACAAAGTCTGTTCATCTACAGCTGGGACGTTAGATTCTCCTTGAGGGCCACTTCCCATGTTGGTTTTAGAAGTTCCCCAGCTCTAACGTATCTGAATCAGATGGGATGGATTTGAACTTGTTGAGTTTTGCATGTTGAAAAAGTCTTTGTTCTGCATCTTAAACATGCTGGACAAAAGTCCCCTTGAGGGGAGGAAATGGACGTCTCTGATCTACAGAACCAGCCTCAGCACATAAAGTCCACTAGCTGGTTGCTAACTGCAAGGAAAAACCATCAAAAGTCACTAATGTAGGAAAAGTTTGGATTCAGTATGAAATGATGAATAAGACAAGACCACAATGTGCAAATAGTGAAATGTCATATAGAAATATTCTAAACAGAGGAAAGAAATTAGCACAACAGGCTCAAGTTTAATAGAAAAGAGATGTGATTTAGCCGTCTTTTTCACAAAACTATGTTATTATAGAGATTTAAACCATTTAATAAAGAAAATAACGTGATAGATTGTCACCCAGAATAATCCATCCACTTGTTTTCCATGGCGACCTCCAGATTTATTCATGCTTCGTTTCACATTTGGCACAAAAACATGCAAACGTCTGGCTTTTGCGTCCAGACAAAGTTTAATTTTTTATTCCTGCATCCGACGTTTCTGCAGCTGCTGGAGAAATTAATCAGCTCAACCTCCGGTTGGGATTGATGGGGATATTTTCATGCTAATTTTGGTCTGAGCTACATTAATGAGTCAGTTTTCTGACTCTAATTTCTCGTGTGGAAGCCGTGGAACTGACATAAACAACTTGTAGGACCGAAGGGTTGAGACTGATGAATTTGACCTGCCTGCGAGACAGCTGGAAGCTCACGCTCAATCCTGCTGCTCAGGGTCCAATCGGAGATGATTAATTAGCCTCATTATCACAGAAAGTTGTGATTATTAAAAACTGCCGTCCACCACAGTCTGCAGAATAGGTTGTAATGTGATCCTATCATCAGTATCTAATGACATTTACTGGAACAGCTCTGAATACGGTGCAGTTCCCACAGCACAGAGGATAAACATGCTGCTGGCAGTGTGAAGGATTAGAACCGATAAAACACCCTCTTTCTGCATAATTGTAGCCCATATTCCAGCAAAATCCCAATGTTTGGACAAAAGCGGAGCTTTATGACATTTTCACATATGCCTTCAAAGTTGGGACTGACTTCTCTGATGCACAGTGGTATGTCCTCTCATGAAAAAGGTGCAGCAATGAATGAATGAATGTAGATTAAACAGGAAAAATCAGCTTTCCTACCACGCTCACCTCGTTGTAATGTGCATTGTTATGCATTGTTGCATTTCATCAATGGTCCTGCAGGTTGACAAAGAGAAATGGAGCATTTGTAGGTTCATAAGCAGATTTTTACTCTGATGGCATGCACCACTGCAGCTTTATCTGCATTTTAGTTTAGTTTCATCCCAGAGTACAAAAAGCCCTCATTTGGCTCGATTTAGATAAATGTTTGTACTTTGTGTCTTCAGACAGCAGAGGGCAGTATCAGACAGACTGAGGCCAAGCTGGTTTGCCCAGAGCTCAGTGTGATCTAAGCTGTGCTTATTAAAAACTACATTCAATTTTTGTTCTCAAACTACGTTTAATCTTTTTTTATTACCTGTGTCCAAGCCTGTGATCATACTGAAATATTGTATGTTTTCCCCTCCATTCTCTTATCTCCTGTGTGTGCACAAACACACGAAACCTGATTAGACCTTAATGGTTTAAGGTTTATTTTAGGGGGCGAAAGGTGATTGGTATTAGCTGAGAAGCTGCAGTTGTGTCTGAAAACCAGCATTGCGTGACAAAGTCTCCCTGCCTCATAGTCAGAATAAATATACATTTGTCTTATTTTTATGAATCACAATATATTAGATCTAAAAAACAGAGATTCTAATTCCCATCCACAGTTTAAAGGTCATAGGTTAGATCTGCAGAGGCTGATTTAATGTCACTGAGTTTGGTCTTAGATAAGATCATCATCTTATACGGAATTTATTACACATACTACTGCTTACATGGAGTCATAACAATGCACCACACTGTACCTACAATCCCCCTAGAACACACAGTTGTTCCTGCACCCATGTATTACCTTAAACTACACAATCAGTCTGACTCCAGATGTTTTTACTGATGAAATACAGCCACAGTTTCACATTCTACTGTATGTAGATCTTGAAATACCATAAATTCAGAACGACTCAAATCTGGCCTAAATAGATAAAACACATTTAGAAACTGTGAACAATCAAATACATGATATTTCTAGTAACAGGTATTTGTCAAGATACAGTAATTTGCAACATGCTTGTCTCAACAACCTGTCTCATTACATCTGAATCTAAAACCTTAACCTTTAATTTCCACCGAAAGTGTGCATGGTGCAGCTCATTGCGCCCGTTTTAGTCAGTGGTGTGGTTCTCACCAAACGCACTGCGGTTGTGTGTCAGATGTGTCCCAGAAGCATCTCATTGTGTCTCGCCACTAAATATATTTTTGATGCATCTGGAAGGAATTAATAGTCCAGATAGGACCAGACAGGAAGCCAGACAGAGCATCAGTGTGAAGACTCCGGTAAATATCAAAATATGCTGCATGCCCTGCAGATTTGCAGTAACTGAACTTTGTAGACATTACGCCATTGCAGGTAAACAAGAGAACAAGAAACACAATTAAACATTTGGAGAAAATAATCCATGTGGCAGTAGCAACTCTCGGTCGAAACGTAGGTGTTTGCATCACCAGATTTTTATTGGGACATTTAAGTTTTGTGCAATTCTAGGCATAATGGAAACGCAGCAATTTGAAGCCATGCTGTCCTCCAGAAGAAAGTTACACAAACAGTCCTGTTACATCAGCAAGGATTCAAAAGTAACAGTTCGTCCACAACAAGTCTTTTATTCATTGATAAAACATTTTAGGTGAAAATTGACAAATTTGAAGGGGTTAATCTGCATCTAACTCATTTGTAATCCTGATCCTAAAACCAAGTCTTAAACCTTAAACAAATGTTTTGCACCATAAGGACAAAATTGCCGGCCCCAACTTCACATGAAGTCTCCATAAGCCGGTATGCTGATTAAAGTCCCCATCATATAGTAAAAACAAGTATAAACACACACACACTAACACACACACACACCTGTGCATGCAGACCACACATCCTCATTCATCAGCTCCCACAGACGTGTTGGAAGAAATGCAATTACTTGCTTATTACATTGTGTCTGTTTTCATTTCTCATCCTTTCCCTCACCAACAGTAAAACACACCTCAGTAAAAGACTGCCGTCACACTGATCAATAGCTCATCTTTTCTTTTTTCCCCCCTTTTCTGTAATAGGACCGATTTTAACAGGAGCCAGGTCACGTTTACATTCACCGCTGCGCGTGAACATTGCACACACATTCCTCTGCTCACTTAGGCCGTAATTATCTCAATCCATCATGTGTCCCTCTTTCCCTCTCTCTCCTCCTATGCAGCAGCTTGTTTTCTGTTCAGAACGTTCTCAGCGTGGATCTGTTTATGTGGCCACTGTCTGAACATGTGGTCTGGGACATTAATATGGGATTCAAAGTGTCTATCAGTCATGAATAAAACTCAAAGTGGTTCGCATACACACTCACAAGCCAAAATGAGCTTTTTTCCCCCCAGAGGCTCAGCGCCTGCTGAGCACACAGAGTGAGAATAGAAGCACTATTCAGAGCAATATGTGTTTATAAAATCTGATGACCCTTGACCGATATTAATGGAGTGTATTTATACTGTAATAGGATTATTTTGATTTATTTTGGTCTTTAGTGGTATGGATTCATCTATAAAATGCTTAGAGAAGAGATTTGCAGCATGTACAAGTTGATATACAGTAATCTGCTGCCTCCACAACCTGACCTTAGAAAAGCAGGGGTGGATGGATGGATGGATGGATGCTGGGATGGATGGATGGATGGATGGATGCATGGATGGATGGATGGATGGATGGATGGATGCATGGATGGATGCATGGATGGATGGATGGA
>JAVQJG010042600.1:0-39766 GCA_036024015.1 Craterocephalus amniculus | reverse complement strand
AGATAGATAGATAGATAGATAGATAGATAGATAGATAGATAGATAGATAGATAGATAGATAGATAGATAGATAGATAGATAGATAGATAGAAAGAACCAGGATGAATAAATGTGGTCATGTACTGTCAATAAATTAATTTGTTCAGCTTTGAATCAAAGCAATTTTCCTGAAAAAAAATATACAAAATTGATACAGTTTTTCCTGAACTTCCTCTTTTTAAAAAATAAAGAAAGAGAGAGAGAAATAGAGAGACAAAGACAGAAATCCCAGTGTAGTGGAGAATGTGATGCTCAATTCTGACCAACAGGAGCCTGCCCTCCCCTGCGGACAAACGGACAAGAAGACCTTTAGCTCGGGTTCATGCCGGCTGAGCTCGTGGATGGAGAGGACAGGGCGCGCTCCAGGGAGGAGAGGAGGCGCAGGAGGCGTGCGACAACTAAATATCGATCTGCGCATGCCTCCAGGGAGCGGATCCGCGTTGTGGCCTTCAACGTGGCCTTTGCAGAGCTGAGAAGACTTCTCCCGACACTCCCACCGGACAAAAAGCTGGCCAAGATTGAAATCCTACGACTCGCCATTTGTTACATCTCCTACCTTAAACACGTCCTTGATGTTTAAGCCGTGCGGACAAACAGGAGACATAAGAAAAAAAGCGATTAAAAAAATAAACTTCAGGATAGTTTTGAGCCAATTTTATGATGTCAAAGTCTGACAAGAATGCCTTCTACCATTTTTATCAATGTGGAAACATTTTAATAGCAAAAAACTGTAAATTCTCTATCTTGAGGCAACATTAGCTTATTGTCACTTTATTTAGCAACATGATCTATGGAAGCAAAAATAAATCTTTCAGCATTTGAGCTTGTGGCATTCTGCATCTTATGAATATTATACTGTATGAGCTCCAGCTGTGGATAAGATCTCACGTGTCCTTTGCTATTCCTCCCCATTAGTCAGAGGCAGCCTGTGCGCCTATATCATCCCTTTATGTGAATCTCTGCAGTGTAATGTGACCCAGGGGGCTTGAGGTATTGTTCGGGTCCACTCCAGCAGCAAGAGTGACAGCCCTTTGTCTACACACTGCACATTATACACATTGCCCACTGGTTTAAATAATGGATAAAGGAAAATACCTTATTCTGATATCAGATTTAGTAGCAGGGAACTTTGTAAGGCTCATATCTAGATGGTAATTTGTTTAGTGTTTTAATGCGGAACAAGCAAATCGAGTCGTGACGCTGTTTTTCGCAAAAGAAACCACAAAAATTGAGAATACTGTATTTGGTTTATATGCCAATATGATTAATGTTACCCATGAGCAATATATTAGCATAGGCATCACTCTCTGCACAGTTTGGTACAATTTTACTGTGTAAGATCATGTTCTCAGAGCGAGTAACACTGACATCTCATGGTGTTTCATGGGAAAACATTACAAGATGTTTCTTGCACAGGTTGTCTTTTGTTTAAAGAGGCTTTTCTGAAAACACAGACCCTATTCATTGTATGTTTGAGGCTTATCTAACTATCTTTGTTTCACAAAATGGCTTTATGTTCTGCTCAGTTATTTTAGACTGCCACTTTTAATCCTTCATATACCTTTACTGCTTCATATTACCTCGTGCTGGCAAGAATGTTTAAGATATATACTGTTTTTTCAGTGGTGGAGGAGAACAGGAATAGGCAAGAACAGCTGGACCCTGAACCACTGAAAGGTCGAAACATTTACTAAATGGAGAAATGAGTTGTCTGAAGTCTGCCAAGGGTCTACAGTAAAGAAAATATAGTAAACCTATTTTTACCCCTCTTTTTATCATTGCACCACAGCCCCTCTTGTCTTTTGTTTGTTTGGTGCAAAAGTGGCCTATTTCATAACAGAGAAATAGTCTTTTCAGCCATATTCATTTTTTGCCATCTGGCTGTAGCTGGAATTCCATGAGACAAGTCATCCCAAACAGAAGCTGTTTGTTCAAGCCACATAAGCCAAACCTCTGAAACAGGTTATGTCTTAAGAAATTTGAAACTATCCTTCAGATGTTATAATATAACTAGAATCCATTAACACCACATCATCTGTATGCCACTGTAATCACTGACACAGACTGAATTCATCAATTTCAACAGGATAAAAAAAAAAAAGGAAATTGGAACGATATTTATTTATTCATTTCTGGCATTTCTGTAATTTGCTAAAATTGTTCAGAAAGGTGCTGAATGAATACATAGTGATTCTTACAAGGTTACTGAAACTATACAACCTCAGAGGTCACATGAAGATGTAGCACTATATTGCTTTCTTAAAATTTGAAAAAAACAAGCAAACAAAAATCTCACTTCTCCCTCTCACAAACTGAACATTGACATTTACTGTAGCAATATGCCTTCAGTTTCAGATCTTCATGCTTTACATTTCACAGTGGAGATGAGGACACTGCAGCTTTCCGATAACACTCTCTGCAATTTGCAGATTGATACTGGTGCATAAGTTTTACCTTTATTAAGTTTTCAAGGAGATTTTTGTAAACAGTAGTGGGACATGTTGCATGAGTTATCTACAGGTTGAAGAAATCAGTTGTCTGGAGGAACTGGAGTGTTTTTTCTCTGGAAAGCCCATATTAGACTGGATATATACACTTATCAGTGTGTGGTCATCTCGGTTCAGGCTATGTGTGTATGGGATTAAAAACATTATCATAATCCTATAAGCGCCTGGAATTTTGCAAAACCAGGGATGGAGTGAGTGTGTCATCTTTTTATTCATTCAGTCATATTCAGTCATTGTGCAGAAGTTGACAGCAAGCCTTTGGAGGTCTTCAACTGGAATCAACTATATTGGAACGGAAACATCTAAAACCTAATGAATGGGGCTCTGGAGGAAGTTTGAGATTCGTTAAGTTGCTTTCATTTTCCAATAAAGGTACAAGTCCATCTTTTAGATTGAGCTGCTGAGCTTCAATAAATGTCCTCCAAACAAAACTCAGAACCACATTTTGTTCAATTACCAATTACCATTAAATAATTTTTTTTTAGCAGACGGGATGTTTTTAAACTTTACGGGTAAGCAGAGAAATATCCTGACAGTCTCAAACGTCTCGTAAAGGACGACCTCTACTGGACCACAGAAGAACATTCTCATTGTATTGCACTTGAGAGTATTTAACATCCATGATGCCTCCCTCTCTGGTCCTGCAAACTACAATGGCCAGGCTCGTCTGAGGGAGCGCCTCACAGCAGCAGCAGCCGCGGCGGATCCACTGACAACGAGGCGCACCGTTATGGAATAATAACCTAGCAAACCATTCCGAGACTAAGGTGAGTCTTTGAACATCGTAATGATAGAAAACATAATTGAGACACCGGGGTCGGGTTTAGGTTGTCTATGCCTAAAATCCAGTGGCGGACGACCTCATATTACTGATGAACTTCTCTTCTGCCATACCGCGGGGGGGGGGGGAATCCTTCCGACCAGACAGAGGTGGCCCCATAATCCGTTTTCATTTCATGCGTAATCTTGTTTGGTTTTCTTTCCCTTTTTTAATCTAAACGGACTGCTTCAGCGCCTTTTACATGCAAATAAATTCGCCGAACCGCCTACAGAATGAGTGTCTTATTTGAAGGGATTGCAGACCATTTAGGCCACCGTGGTGAATGAGGTTCGGGGTGAGACTGATACTGTAACCGAAACTGCAGCTGTACAATGGAGGAGTAACATCCCTTTGCTGTGTCAGAGCCAGCAGACTGTTTTAAAAAGAAAAGAAAAAGGGGAAAGGGCGTTTGTGGACAAGGCAGCTTACATGGGGCGACACTGCACCGCCACCATCAGCATCTATCTGCAGGGCTGCACAGCTGTATGAGGTGTTTTAGGATTCAAACAGCCTAGTGAATTTCCTCTGGCGCTGTCTCCCACGGAATCATGATGCTGCAAAGACACTGTGCAAAGTGACCAACAGTTTTTCATTATTAAGCAGTGCTGATAGGTCCTGTGCAGGGAGGACCGGGGCACTGTGAGATCTGGGGAAACTTGATTAGATGAGTCATGCAATATATCAGTTCTTGTAGGGGATGATCAAAAGAAAGTAGTGTGCTGTTGCTTCTTCTTTAAAGCCATGTATTCTGGCATGCATGAATGGGGTTATATTTGATACAGTGTAGAATAGTTTACAGTACAGACACATAAAAGCACTTAGAATAGGAAAGTATAACAGTTAGTTCCTCTAAAGCCCCAGCTTTCCTTTCTTTCCTGTTGTACTTATATTTAGTTCCACACGAGTGACTAAGGGGGCCTAAAGTTTGCATTCCAGAAATCTGTCAGGTCTCAACTTTCTCCCTTTACTTTGCGAGTTTTTCTGTGGGGGTGTGAAGGAGCAAGGTGGGAGCAGCAGAGACCTTTCTTTGCTTTCTCCACATATTAAATCACATTATTGTGTCCAAATCTGAATGTGACATATCGTCTCCCTTCATAGGGTATGTAAGAAATAAGAACAAAAGCTGTTTCTTTGGGAGTTTTATTACTTCGGCTAACTTCATGTGATTGAAATCCAACAGCAATATATAATCTGTTAGTGAGCAGGTGTTCTGGGTTATCAAAAGTCCACAGTGGGATTAACTATAAATAACCTCACACACACTTTACCAGCACACTTTCTCTGACTTTGCAAAGGTTAACAAGCTTATTGGAATGTGTTTCCTGTGTGTTGGTCTGCTTATTGTGTGTCCACTTCTCTATTGTACTCCACTGAAACAACAACTCGCTGTCAGGTCCACAAATCAGGTAAAAGATTGATTATAAATCAGACAAGTTTCATTCCTGAATACAACAATTAGTTTTAACTATTTCCTGACATGAATATTTTTTAGATTGGGATTTTATCGTTTGTTGACTCATGTTGTGAAACAGTCAGCTGCTGCATCTGGCAGATTATGGCACAATGCCACCAGAGCAGAGTGTGCATGAAGGAAGGAAGGCGCACTGGCTAATGGGTGTGAGGGAGGGCACAGATGCCATGGTAACCAAGCCTCAGCATGTCCTCTAGCTGAAACCGATCCATGGCATTTAGGATGCCAAGACTGCGACTGGAATCTCAAATTTTCCTCTTTCTCTGCCTGGTTTAGAGGGCATGCATTTGCAGATCTATTATTGATTTTACACGTGATATGTTGCAGCTTTTTGTCGCCAGAGTCAGGTCTGTTTTCACTCTCTTTTGAATAGAAGTAGAAGAAGAGTCCGTCCTGTTGCACCATAGGTGTGTGTGTCCACCTATCAGCCAGGACATGTGTAATTACATTAGTTCTTCCTGTGAAGCCGCCTCCGTCCACTAAACAAACACATTAATGAATGTTTGTTTTACATTAGTGTCACTATCTGCTCTTGTGTGTCACTGCTCGGTGCAGTCAAGCAAAACGATGTGCAGCCATGCAAGTGCCCCTCGCTAGACAATATATTTTCTATACAGGCTCTCACACAGAAGACTGCTGAATTATTTTGTAAGGTCTGACTCGGTGGAAGCAGGCTGCCGCATGTCTCTGAAGCATGTTTTGTTATTCCCGCATGCTTTATTCATAGTTATCCTTGGTTTGTAATTGATAGTTTTTCTTACCCCACGGCTGTGATTTTCCACATGGCCTGGTTCACTGCGCCTCTTCATGCTCATCTTTTGGATGAGTGGCCTCTCGGTGGGATCTCCTTGGCCCACATACGGCGGCCACACGCCCAAAGATCAGCACTCAGGAGGTTAACAGCTTTCATTCAAATCATCTGGCTTATTCATTTAGCCGTACGGGTGATGGGTGGGATGAGAGGCCATTGTTTGCTCTTTGGACCCTCTGTTTGTGCCACCCCCCCACCTTCGCCCGCACTCACATACACACACACACATACGTGTATCACACAAATTTACTCCTGGCAGGGGTGATTGATTGTTGCTCCTAGACGGGGCCTCCTGCATCCTGTGTTGCCAGGGTAACAGAGGACGCTGCAGATGTCGGCTAGAAATGAGATATATGACTTTGTGTCTGGAATGGGATGATGCAATTTATTAATTTACATTATTTGCAACATGAGAAGTATAAGGTTCATTAAAGACTGAGGTGCCCTTTGGGATTTTATTTTTCCTTTGCTTTTTCTATAAATAAAAGCATGATACACATGGATAATAGAAATTACAGCATTAGTCTGGTACTACATGTCCTTTGGGTGAATTAATATGCATTGCATGTCAGTCTTTAATGGAAAATCTATCACTTCTCTTTATCATTAGCTGCAGCATTTCCCCTGGTTGTGAAAGGAAAGAAAACCACACAACCCCACACAGAATGAGCTACATTTCAATGTCTTCCTCTCACCATAATGATCTCCGCAACATGCACTTTCTAATTATCTGATTGAGTGTTTGTACACATCATTGGCTGGAGATACAAACAATAGCCTGTAAATGATGTGCAGAATAATTCCAGTTAGCAAAATGAAACGGTGGTAGCGATAGATATTGGCAGGCGGTTGCCAGGACAACAGCTGAAAGACAGACAGGGTGTAGATTGAGGTCTAAATGAATGGACATGCTTGGGGAAGCACTGAGACATCCTCCTGCATGCATGGCACTACACAAATTATAGCCCAGGAGGGGAGCAGATGCAAACTCCACTCATAATGACACAACAGAGTAGCACAATTCTTTTTTCCAGACCAATGTTTAGATGTGATAGTCAAATATAGCAATATGAATTTGGAACCGAGCAGCTTTGAATTCACTTAGTTCAACATGTATCAATGTTTGCAATCTATTGTTAGCTTAAGTTGGTTTTATTAAGGGGAGGTTTAATTAAAAATGTATGGTACAGAATTTATTTATTATACATACTGTATACATACACACGTATGTATGTGTGTGTGTGTGTATATGTATACTACATAAAAATGTGTGTGTGCATGTGAGGAAGGCATGGTGTGTGTGTGTGTGTGTGTGGTGTGTGTGTGTGTGTGTGTGTGTGTGTGTGTGTGTGTGTGTGTGTGTGTGTGTGTGTGTGTGTGTGTGTGTGTGTGCTGTAAATGTAAATTAGGTTTTTACAGGAAGTCTCCTGAGATGCATTATGTTTGATTACAAGTAAGACTTAGCCAAAGTGGCAGCAGTCAGGCACACTGACATAAAACAAACACACACACAAATGATTTAAGAGCCATAAAAAGACATGTTGACTGTTAAAAACCCTTTCCTCGTGAATCACGGTTTAAATGTGATGTTTGAATTCCAAGTTTTATGCAAGAATTTCCAAATAAAGTCAGCCTTGTTAATTACTGCAAGCTGACTTTACAGAGAATAAAAATGCAGTTCTGCCAAGAGCTGGAAAAACTCTGAACATTACCCTTAAAATATATAAAACATTGAGAGGAATGAGTAATATCAAGATAGTATATCATAACATTATCAAATGTATCTATATACAACTCGGTGCAGCACAACTCTGACACTTTTTAAGGGGATCTTAAAACTACATGCCTTAAAGCTACATGAAGAATTTCAGGCTTCTGTTCTGTTTCTGTTATGCTCATGTTAAATGTTGGTTGCTGGCTTTGACACAAACCTGAGACTCTATTCTCATCTGTTTGTCTCTCAGGTTAATGTGATATCTGAAGCAGCTCTCTGGGGTAGCTGTCAGTCATCGTGGATTCCTGAGGCCTGTCGCTACAGCAACCCATTCCTCCTCCTGGGCACTGCTGCCAACCTACCCTCTGTACCACGCGATAGCCACTCCTCTGCCCAAATCGCCAGGTCTGAGCTCTGTAGGAATGGACACGGAGTCAACACACTCAGGCTACTCTTACCATTCCAGTCGCTCTGGGAGGTCAAACCGCCATGGGTATGTTTCCTCTTTATCTCTAATTATTCTTACCGTGACATATTTTCTCCATTTGGTCTCTCTTTGTTTGACATCCCAGCCCTTATTACGGTATTTGTACTAGTTTGTTGTTTCACTTTGAGTGTGCCACATGTTGGTTACGCCTCAGTGAAAGAGATGAGAGACTAAGAGGGAAAACAGAACAAGCTAGAGATTGAGATGGACAGAGCTTGTGGATTAGGGTCGTCGCAGCTGAGTGATTCTAACCTAGTTCAGTGTTTGACTGAGTCTGCTTTGCAAATGACGGATTCATTTCATCCTCATCCTCTTCATTCCCGAAGCCTATGGTTTTCTGCTGGGATTTGAATGCCCGTTCTCTCCCAACAGTTTTATGTCTCACTGTTATTTCCATTATTGATTGATGTTCGTCTAACTTTCATAGAATTTCTTACTGATCGCTTTGCCGGTAAAATGTCAGAAAATAATGACCACTGCCAATTTTAATCTCCCAAACATGAGCTGACATCTTTTAATGTTGTAATTTGTCTAGAAATCTGTTAAAACTCCCAAATGATTCATTTTCATTCATAAATCGAGCACAAAGGCTGCATTTCACTTTTAGAAACTGCATTTTAATGGATATTTGTTTTCCCTATTGTAGGCCTACTGCTGATGTTTGCACATTTATTTTGCCAAACCATTAATCTCTACATGGATAAACAATAGAAATACTAATATTTTGTGTGTGATTTTGGTAAAATGTTTCCTTTTCCAGGGATCGAAGTCGTGAAAGACACAAAGCCAGCAGCAGCAAAGACAGCAGTCGCTCTGAGAGGTCCGTCGTCATCAATCCCCCCGACACGCCGTCCCAAGACTCCCCAGTTCATAATGGAGAGCCACTTCCTGGAGAACCCACACCAGCAGCAGATCAGGGAGATGAGGCTCAGGTATTTAAGTGTTTAGATTGGAATAACTTGAAACTTTATAAGAAAAATATACTGGTGAACAAGGCCAGCTTTTTTGCGTGTAGGAGGAGTATACTAAAATTGTCTCAGTAATCACATTAGTTTAGAATAAACCCAGTAATCCATAGGCCTGTATGAACTTCATATCCTGACCTTGTAAACGCTGGTTTCCCCACACAGCTGGCTGCCCATCGCCTTACATAAAATAACAATGGTGACACAAGATCAAATAGGTCAGTGGATTAGCATCCCTCTTGTAGGCATGGATGTATTTATACGGCGAGTGCTGCGTTACAGTGTGTACAGTTGGGTGACGCTGGCTCTAACTGTCAGGCCTGGCTCTGAAAAAAAATCATACTTGTAGCATCATTATATACTGTAAAGAAGATTTTTCCTGAGCTATGGAAAGTTAACAGGTTTTAGAAGAAGCAAAGGAAAATGCATAGAGGAGTAGTCAGAGCTTCAAGGATTAGAGATGCCATATAATGATGACTGTATAAAGAAATAGCTTAATGTTTTGAGACTTATAGACAACTAATGCAATCTCACACCTGGGTATGAAGTAACATTTAGCTGTTTGTTATCTCATAAAGGTGAAAAAAGTTCTGTTGTCAGGGATATTAAACATACGGCCCGGGGGCCAAAACCGGCCCACCAAAGGGTCCAATCTGGCCCACAGGATAAATTTGGTCAAAGTTACTCCAATCAAAATGTGAAATGAAGATTTTTTTTGGTTCCAGATACCTATAATTAAATTAGTTGTGATACTTGTGTGATTAAGCAAATATATAAAATTATGTAAATATGTAAATAAATGAATATAAAAGAAAATTTAATACAAAATAATATGAATAGGTTGTATCTCAAGTAAATTGTATAGATTAAATGATGAAATTAAATCTATCGTATGATAACATATATATTTGTTTAAAGATTAAAATTTTTTATTATTTTATAATCTAAAGACAATATATTAAACACCAAATTTAAATGAATTAAAATGTAATTAAAATATGCAAGTTGGGAAAAACATTATGGAAATTGCATTTCTTGAAGAAATTTCAGATTGTTCATAGTGTTTTGTAAAAGTTTAGACCACTAAACAAAGTAATTTCTACTTCTTTACACTAAAACAAAGAGGAAAATGTGACGTTTTCATTATTTTGAGACTATTAGAGATTGACACCCCTGCTATACGTAATGACTTCCTTTGGTTTTAATCAGATTACCAGGGACAATACAATGGCAATTTATTGTTTATGCATGTTGGTTTATGGGTGTTTCCCAAAATGTCTGATTATACTGAATGAAAGAAAGGGAGCTGTTGAAACTGGAATAGTAAAGGGAGGAAGAGAAAGAAAGACCCTCTCCGCCGTTCTATACTCAAGTTATTACTCCTCATAGAAAATTTTGCCTTGGGCAGTCTTTGCAGTGTTTTTGACCTACTTGAAATCTATAGAGAAAAGAGAGCAATTTTGTTAAGCTTTTTTGCACTGCTAACTTGAAAATGGTAGAAAAGCTGCATTTGTGCTGGACACGCTGCTATCAAAATGTACTTTCCCCAACTAATAAAACTTTTTAATGTAATTAGGAAATGACTTTCTGGCATTTTTTAGAGGGCTGGCCTATTTCGCCATCATTCTGCTCTGCATCGCCTTCTGGCGGGAAAGAAACATTCCACACATTCCCCGCTGGCATGTTATTGTCAGCATGTAGCTTCCAACCATTGTCAGCAGTGTAAGGTAATCTGCCATTGTGCTGCATTTGGCCTCCAGCAAAAAGTGTCCACAGCAACCCTGTCATTACCATCTCCCTACCATCACCAGAGTCCACGCCTGCTTGTGCTTTTTGGAGCAGCTTACATAGACTGGCAGAGCCACTGTAACACTAACTGGTCTCCAGTGCAGAGAGATATTCTCACAGACTGAGATTAGCCTTATTCCTGCCAAATGCCACTTTTGGGAAAACTGATATGAATGATCTTCTGTGTTTACATGCATGACATAAGGATATGGCCTTAGAGTGCAGCCTTTGTGTTTTTTGTGTGTTTGCATGTGTGTGAGTCATACAGAGTCTGTTACTGAGACTGTCCGTGATGCTTTGTGAGAGACTTTGTGCCAGGAGGGAACAGCTTCAGTTTCCTCCATGTTAGCTCAAGCAGCACCAGAGCATATGTTACTCTTCCTTTAGCATCTCACTTCTTGCTGTTTTAATCCTTTCCTTTCAGACACTAAAATATAAAGAATAGCCACCAGTAAATTGAACGAAATCTTCAGCAAATGTAAACATTTTGGCCTCACAACTCTAAGAATTCATTTTAGTTTACGCAGTTTACGCTCTATGGTTCTAAAGCTCTCTCATACACAAATAAACCAACATGTAAATGTAATTTGACCTCCATCCAGGCCAACTGCGCCTTTGTGCTTTGCAATTGGCAGATTGTTTTTGTGTGTGTTGTGCTGTTTTGTGATGGAGGAACAGGGTCAAGCATAATCCATGTTCAGCCTCTGCCAGATCAAAAGCCTGCCAAGCAAGCAGCCGGCAGTCAAGTCATTCACTGTAGTTTTGCTTTCTGCTCATTTAACTATATATAGAGATCACGTCAGATTTGTCCCCAAGATTAATCTAGTAAGACTTGGTGGCTGGTTTTAAGAGTTAATGAAGAATTTTTCCTGAGATAAGTTTGACATTTAAATGAAAGCATGCTGTATTACAGACATTGGCACAGAGATTAATTGTGAGAATTTTATATTATAAAGACCAAATGAAGCTGAGCAATTAGAGTCTTCACGTGTCAGTATATTGTATAACCAAAGTGTGCAACATCACTTACATATCAGGAACCGATGTCTTTACAATATCTATGTTGTAATAAAAGCCCAGAGCATGAACTTGTGGATTAGATAAATCTCCCTTGAAGGATCAAAGTCTGTTACCAAAATTTGTGCAAATGTTTTTCCACTGTTAACATTTTATTTTTCCAACTACCCTTTGCTTTTTCCATAAAATACCTCAGAGATATTTTGTTGGATTCAAGTCAATAGTCATACTTGGCCGGGTTATGTTTTTCATAAATTTGGCAGTTGGCTCTGGATTTTTATCAAACGCAAATATGAATATTTATATATTTTTTTGGCTTCTTGAAAGCTTGAGTTATATTCTTTAGCCAGCGTTTTGCTGCATCTGCCGTTCGATGCAAATACACTGAACTCCATGCTGCCTCTGATGTGTTGCCAGTGTGTGTTTGAAAACAAAAAGCAATCTGAACATTATATAATTTCTGCAAATGCTGTGTACATGCAGCATGCGCCTGTGTCAACAAGACTATACTGAATAAATACTTATCATTTATCAACATTTTTTTTTTACATTCATGTTACCTTTTTACATTTCTGTCTGTTCCTTCCACTGACGTAACCAACAATATGAGTGTGATTACAGCTCATAAATACTACCGTCTCTTTCCCAAATAAGTTATTAAACATTTGAATTATTCAACTTTTTTTTAAAACTCCAGCTACATTTGCTCCTGTACACAAAAAAACCCAGAATTTATTTTGCTCCTTGTTGAGATAACATTAGCTTATGGGAAGGGAAAAGGTAGAACAGAGTAAATGAAAACACTTAGGTAACACTGTGCTGTTTTTGTGTCGCTTTTCCGCTCTGCCAGTGAAGTGTAGAATGATGTTAGCTGTTCACAGATCCTGTTATCACCTTAAGGTCCTACATAGAGGGGGGGATTGGTTTAAGAAAAAAATTTAGGTTCTGGTGCAGAGATGTGAGCTGAATGGAAATGAGATCGGACACTAAATGGAGCAGACGTTGCCCCTGCCGAACCTGGCCAACCTCTGGTTTCACTCATTAGTTTCGTAGATATGAGAAGGATAAAATACCTCTGAACTCTTCCCTATCTCCACCTTTCGTCTCTCTCTTGTCTGCTGCCATATTTCTCCTTAGCCATCGCCATCCCCCCTCTCAGACTTCCCTTCTTTTTTTTCATGCTCATTCATCTTCTGGCTCCCGTTGGCATCCCCTCCTCCAGCAAGGCAGAGTTAATTGGCTGTTAACTACACTCACGGACAGAAAGTGTATTCATGTGGTATTTTCCTGCCATGCTATGTTCATATTTCACTGTCTGCAAAAAAACAGAAAGCCCACTAGATCTTTAAATGTTTAGGTTAACCTCTTAATAGTGTGGAATGGCCCAAACACACTGTCTAGAGTGCACACACTCTAGACAGGTGAACAGTAATGACACCTTCTGTTGTCTGGCAGCATACGGGGCTCTGCATTTTGTTTGGCGTGCTTAGGTGTATGTGTGTGCACGCCTGTGTGAAGATATACGGGCTTTTCTGTTCAGCTTGTCATTTTTCCAGCCTTCAGCTGTCCTCTGCAGCTGCTGCTCCTGTGATTGGTTGTAGCTGGCACAACAAAGGGACACTCTTGGGGACGATGAACGGCTAATTAGCTACACAAATTAGTGACTGGCACGCAAAAAATGAAATGAAGGCCTCCTCAGAGCAGACTTCTCACATTCTTCCTGTGTTTCTTTGTTGGAAGATTTTATGCGTTAAATGACCATGACTGTTTGGAAGGAGAGGTAGGAAAAAAAAAAGACAATAATTTGCTGTGATGGGCGTGGAAAGCTTTGGCTTTTGTTGTTGTGATTCAGAGTGTGTGCCACTGCCCTCATGTTTCTTCATGCTGCTGTGTGTTTTCCCTTTCAGCTTGAACCTAACTGCATATCCCATCCTGTCATTCCACATTACATCAGCTGCATTTTAAAGGCTTGCCATAATGAGTCAAAACAACAGAAAATCAGACATCTTTAAATAGCATGAAGGATGTGCTGCTTGCAGAGTGCATGAAATCTGCCGCGCTGCGGTAGCTAAGACGGATAAAAGTAAGTAGGCCCAAATCAAAAGGATTTTCCTTAAGCTGGCAGTGTCTCATGGATTTTCTCTCATGTGAACACAGCAAAGTAGTAGTGCTTGTTAAAAATATTTAATTAAATAGCAATTTTATTTGTTTTGTTTTATTTGTTTTGTTCAAGACATCCAAATTCCCACAAAAAACATTCTGCATCCATATTACAGCTTACAGTATATCCGGTTCTGTCAGGTTAAAGTCAGGGTACTGTACACAGTGGACTTTTCACCAGTCCATCACAGGGTCAGTACAGTGACAAACAATCATGCATGCTCACCTTTAGTGTCAATATAGAGCCACCAATTAAGCTAGCATGCATTTTAGCATGCACAGGAAGACTACAATAAATATACACTCCATTCTGACTCACTCTGAGAAAAATTTGCATTTTTGCTATGATTAAGAAAAAAAACAACCTGATTACAAATCACATGGTGATGGTATATTTTGCCCTGTACACAAAATTGAGTTGTAAGCGCTTACAGCAGACTTTTGTCTGTGAAAAATGGGTAGTTGTGATTGAAAACCAGCCCCAGAAGACTACAGTACACACTAGCCAGCAGTCGCTTCCAAATCGTCCAAGCTGCTGCTCTACACTGCCAACATCCGGATTTTTATTACCAAAATATCATCAAACAAAATTAGACCACAAAAAGGTTAAACACTGAGATTCTCTGAGATTTTTGTTTCCTTTTACATTCAAAGCTGCTGTGTTAATGACACAAGTTCTACACTGGGATGTTTAGTTGGTTAGAAATGGGACCGGACAGGCAAGACAGCAGAGCTGATCCAAAACATAACCAGTACTGAATGAACTAATGGAAATGTTCTTTTTTTGGCAACAGCTGCTCAATTGCACATACGCATTTAAAGCAGAAACATTACAGGCATAGCAGAATGAACAGTCCCAGTAAGTGCCGTCATAGACAGGCCTGTACTTCCCAAATGTATGGAAAAGCCTTAAAACACCTGTTTTATTGTTCTTCCCATTTCTCCTTTCAGGATGATAACTGGGGGGAAACCACCACAGCTGTGACAGGCACATCAGAGCTCAGTGTGTCCCAGGAGGAAGTTGTTGGCCTGGGAAAGGAAATACAGGACCGAACCCACAATTTCCGCCGCTACCTTCCCCTGGTCGTGGGCATATGCATGGGGCTGTTGGTACTGGCAACGCCGCTGGTCTTCCTGCTTCTGCCTGCAGTAATGTGGCCCGACCGGCTCCAGGCTTGTGGGGCAGCTTGTGAGGGCCTCTTCCTCTCCATCTCCTTCAAGCTGCTCATTCTCCTGGTTGCTGTCTGGGCTTTATTTCTGAGGCCAAGCCGGGCCTGCCTGCCAAGGGTGTGTGTGTATCGTGCCTTCCTCATCACACTCACACTCCTGCTCACCATTTCTTATTGGCTCTTTTATGGAGTCCGGATCCTTGATGCACAGGTGGGTTTGTTAAGTATGCTAGATATGTAACTTTTTTAAAATTTCCTTTTGAAACCCCCCCCCAAAAGGCAGTTTAGATCATATAGTTGTCTGAAATAAGTTGCTTTAATATGACCTCCAAAAACAATAACAAACAAAAAAAGAAAGAAAAAAATTGTTTGACATGAACTTCATACATTTTTAACAAGATTTTTTCTTTGTTTAATCAAAAGTGTTTTTTCTTCTCTTTTCATTTGATATGAAGTCAGTCGTAATTACTACTAATTCCTGAGATGGGAGCTGTTGGGTTTTAATTTTGTTTGTTTTTTTGCCACTGATGGGCTCAAATCATTGTGTACAACAATTAACAAACATTTCATATCAGATTGATCTAAGCATTCCAGTTTGTTGCTTTAGTGACAAGTAAGTTATCCAGTCAACAAGTTCCCCTTGCAGATCCTTCCCATGTGTTTACTTGACAGTCTGAGCCTTTCAGTGGCAAAAATAAGTGATCCTGCTTTGAAGCTGACTATTACCCAGCAGGTTACATCACAACAGACAAATGTTTTTCCTATTTTTTCCATTTAATTGCATTTTTTCAAACCACAGTGAATGGGTTTGTAAGTTCTATTATTTCTATTTATCGCACCCTGTTGTGTGATCTGAGCAGGATGAGGATTACCACGGTATCGTCCAGTTTGCTGTGTCCCTCGTGGACTCCCAGCTGTTTGTTCACTACCTGGCTGTGGTGTTGCTGGAGCTTCGCCACCTCCATCCCTGCTACAGCGTGTGTGTCATCCGCTCCACCGACGGAGAGATGCGTCACTACAACATAGGACAGCTCAGGTAGGGATGCAGGAATGCTGCAAACAAGTTTTATGTTTCTCTGGGAAACACATGAGAAAATGAATTCTGTACAGACGGACACACACTGGCTTTGAGCCACATTCTCTTTGTCGAAGAATGTGTGTTATTAGAGGGTGATGTCTACGGGGAAGTCTGGAACTGCCAATAATTTAGTTATTTAGGAGTCTCCTCAGTGTAGAGGCAATTCAAAGCTTTAGGAGGAAGGATTAGAAAGTGCAAAACAGATACGTTCATCTTTGTGCCTTGCTCTGGTTCTGTTTTGGTGAATCTACTTAAAAAGAGAACGGAAGCACAGAGAAAGGATGATGTCACACACAGAGGAGCTGTATCAACTTGAGCTCATCCAACTTTTATTACCTGTTGGTTGTATCACAATGTTTTGATTTAAGTTGTGCTTCTGTCTTGACTTTTGTGTTTTTGTTTTTGGATTGTCATGTTCCTTATCTTTTAACTTAACTTCCTGTTTTCGTTTGAAATGGTTTTCCTTTGTTCGTTCCAGCTCGGTCAGGTTCTTGCTCTTGCTTTCAGTCAGTAATCGCTACTCACCTGTTTTTTACCCCAAGCTGACAATTGGTCATCAGAAACATTGGAACTTGTGGAAAGTCAGAATAAATCTGTATCTCTTGTCTCTTCTATGTACAGTATAAGGCACAATCTGAGTCAATATTATTTTCAGCCTATTCAGATGGTGAAATTACATTCTGTCTGTTAGTGATACAGTTCAGTCATTTCATCCTCTTAGCTAATTTCCTTTCAATTATTTTATTTTTTCTAAAACCATGCAGCATTGCTATTGCAAAGTTTTCTCTAGCCCAAACTTAACCCTCAGATTACACAAAAACCTCAATAGTGAGCAAACAAAATAATGTTACAATAAAAAAAACTTCAATTTTCTTTGTCTTCTTATTTAGACTGTTTCAGTTTCTTTTGTTTGATGGTGTTAGTAGATTACTCCGTGCATTCCAGTGCCATGTTTTTTCCTCTGAAGCTGGGACATGAGGAAAACAGGTGGCATGTTTGTTGCTCCACACTATTAACTTTATTTTGATCAATAAGGGCCGGTGCAGTGTGGTAATGTTATTTAGCTGTTTTACAAAAAGAAAGATCAAAACATAGAATCTATTAGTGGTTTTGAAAGCATAACTGTCTTATACCATATAAATAAATTTTAATATAAACTGTACTTTCTTTTTTTTCTTTTTTTTGTCTCCCACAGCATTCAAAGGGCTGCTTTGTCCATTTTGGAGTATTACTACAGAGACTTTCCACTTCACAACCCAGCCCTTCTGTCTGCCTCTAAGCACCGGGCTGCCAAACACCTGGCTGGGTTAAAGGTCTACAACGTAGATGGTTAGTCTCCTCATGTGTCTCAGCAATTTCCTCCTGTGCTGCACAGCACTTTTGTTAACCTCCCTCTTGTTTTTGTACCTCTTGGTTTCCATGTTTAACCATTCTCCCGTTTTCCTCCTGCTGTATTGTTCTCCTCTCCATCCTCATATCTTCCATGCGCAGCTTTTAAAAATAAACTGAGAACATACATTTTTGACAGTAAGTACAGATAAAAGTCCTCGGTATCACGCTACTCAGCACTTAAGCACAGGAAGCGACTTATTTCACGGTTCGACTGTCTCCATTTTTACAGCACCCTGAAGCTCCATCTCCATTATTCTGTATATTGCACCTCCTACAAGGCATGCTCCAACTGCAATGCCACTGTGCTTTTGATACATGGCCTCCTTGCACTCAGCTGCATGCATCCTGTAAAGCCACATACTGTACTGCACTCTTTCCTGCAGTTAAAAGGATCTTCCGCAAACCACCCATTAATCCCCCAACCCGCTGCAGAACAACTATAGCAGGGATGCAGCATGGGATATGTTGTCCTCATAGCACTCTATATCCACCCCACCCCCCTTCCATTCCCTAGCACAGTGTAATGGAAAGGCCTCTAGGGGTCCTCAGAATTTCAAGCCTTAAATAATTCATCAGAGTAACGCTCATTTCTCAAATTCTCCCACATCTCTCATTCTTCCCGCCTGTTCTGTCCTTTTTTTCTTCCTTGTCAACCCCCATACTAGTTTCTGTCTTCCTCATTCCTCCATGCACAGTCACTGCTCTTATTATAGTATGAATATGTAGGCCAGCAGGTTAAAAAAAGGCTGGTATTTACTTGTTTTTGTAATATTTCCAAAGCTTCTCATTCTGTTTTTTCACACGAAGAGATGATTTTTCTTTTCTCACCTGCAAAAATTCATGTTTCAACACACATATGCAGATTGGATTATTAATGATTTATGTCCGTACCTGACCTGCAGCATTAACTCAATCACCTCCCCCCCTGAAAAGTTTCTTGCACCCCATGAATATGTACAAAATCCCCCTCAAAGAAAACCTGATTCTGCTATACTGCTGTACAAGCTCCATTAGCTTCACAGGTTTATCACACACACCAGTAAAATCACACGTCAGATGAGTGATTATCATTGATGTGTGAAATGATGAATATTTAATGAAAGCAACATGCTGTAAGAATGATTTACCAACATTATCATCATCGATCTGTACAGTTTTAGTAGAAATTAACCCATCATTTAACTGTTCGCAAAAAAGATTAACATGCCTAGTCATATTTTTCTCAAAGTCAGCAAAAGACAAGACAGGCATACCGCAAATCGTAAAACTGATGTACTTTTAGATTACGTCTCCAGTGACAGGATATGGGTTCATGAGATTTTATTTTTTCTTCAGTTATTCTCATTTATACACACTCAATGGGGGGGAGGGGGGCGTGGTCAGGGGCTGCTTCCTCCAATCTAAACTGATATAATCAGTTTACCTCTGTCCTCTCTTTCTGGTGCAGCTCCAGGGAGCACAGCAGCCGCTCAGCCCAGTAATGGAAATCCGTCACGGGCTATGGCTACACCTGCCGGCAAACGCAAAGACAACGCACACAGTGAGTTGTACTATGAGGAGGCCGACTACGAGAGAAGAGTCCGCAAACGTAGAGCCAGGTGAGTAAAAATGTATTCATGCGGCTGTGGCTCAGAGCCGTCGCCTACGAAAACAGGAGGTCGGCGGTTCGATTCCACTCCGGCACATGTCGAAGTGTCCTTGGGCAAGACTCTGAACCCTACTGTACCTTGCCTCCCGATGTGCCTATCGGGTGTATGAATGTGTGTGAATGTTAGCTCCTAAGCACCCCATAATATAGGTGCTGTGTGAATGGGTATGAATGGGTGAATGAGATTTGTCATGTAAAGCGCTTTGAGTGGTCTGTGACTAGAAAAGCGCTATACAAGCTATACAAGTATACAGTCCATTTACCATTTATCACTTCATTTACATTAAATGGTTGTTTTACACACAAACTACATCTGAATAAGTTGCCAGTTAAACTTGTATACATTTTTCTAAAACTGCAACCCCCATCCATATTTAAGAACCACGACAAGGCGTTATATCCTAATAAGCTTCGGCTGCTGTCCCTGTTTCAGCACAGTCTATTAAAGCCATTTTTAAACCCAATCTTGTAAAACAAAAGAGGCTACTGTATGCCAAAGTTTGTTCCTATGAAGTCAGTACTTTGTGTGAAAGCCTCAAATGAATTTTCTAGATACCATTTAAAGTGGACTTGTCCTCGTCCCAGGACTTCATATTCTGTCACTGCTTAATAACTTTTATCTGCACATCTGGTTTAGTCCTTCCTTTGTCATAGTCAATCATACTCCTTTTTTGGCCAGAAATGTGCCCTTGTCTATCCGGTCCTTTAATTTTCTCAGTCTTTCTTTATGCTGCCTTTTATTACTTGACACCCTGATAGATGACCTGTTCAGTTTTTAGCACATACGTGCATTTTTTACATTTCTAAATGTATTAAGGACAGCCATGAGTAAACTTGTTAAACATCCGCATGATGGTCATTTAGTGTGTGAGCTTTCAAAGGCAACCAATTCTAACATCTGTCAGTGAAGCAGTAAATGGATTGAAGAAAAACACTTTCCTTTTGGCTAAGCACACTTTTCTTTCTGTTAAGGTTTTGATACAACCCCTGTGGACAAATAAAGTTGTCTGAATTTTAATTTATATGGATTTATTTTTCCGAATCTTTTTTATCCATATTTATTTATAGATTACAATGGCAGATGCTAATCAGCAAACAGGAACTGGTCATTTATAGTGTTAGCTAATACATTTTTAGACAAACTTTAGGTTTGCTCATCAGCTCTTAAAGTAACAGCTTTGGTTAACAGTTTCAATTGTTGCAGCAAGGCAAGTTTATCTTTTAAAGTACAGTTCAACAACAGGGTGATTCTAATTGTTTTGCAGAGACATTAAAACATCTTCACACAGCTGAAAATAAGAAGCATCAATTAAAATTAAAACAAAAGAGACAGGAAGAAGAAAGAGCCGTAGATAAAAACAGTATTTGTAGAGTTAGTTGTAGACATGTGGGTCATAGAAGCTGAATGCAGCTTCTCCATGTCTGGTTCTGACTGGTTCTAGGAAACAGGTTCCAGAAGAACTTAGGGGTCTGGTAAGTTCATACAGGCTCAAGAGGTCACTGATGTATTTTATATTTATTAAACCATTCAGAGCTTTATAGACCAGCAGCAGAACTTAGGTCTATCAGACAGGAAGCCAGTGACCTTAGAACTGGACTGATGTGGTCCACTTTCTTGGTCTGGGTAAGGACTCGATCAGCAGAGTTCTGAATATGCTGCAGTTGTCAAATATATGTTTTAGTTTGACCTGCAAGGACCCTGTTAAAATAATCAAGTCAGGGTCCACTTTAGACATCAGATCTTTCACATTCACATCCACATTCTTTCACATCCTCAAGGTGAAAGTAACAAAAACTGCTGTAATGCCAACATTTTAACAATTAGCTTTGCTTTAAAATCACTTAATTCATAGCTTCATCTTGCTATCTGAGCTTATTTATTTAATTGGCTCACTGTTTTATGTTTCCTGGTTCAAATTTAAACAATACCTATTGTTTTTAACTATGCATTTACATTTGTACCATGACAGAGGTTTATCCTAATAATATGAGCTGCTTGCAGTACTTTTTATTAGATGTCATCTGCAGATGCACTGATAACTATCTGTATGCATGTGCCTTTTTGTAGGCTGGTGGTGGCTGTGGAGGAAGCCTTCACACATGTCCGCCGCATGAAAAAAGAAGATGAAAACGCCACACCGTCTGATGTTATGGATGTACGTGAAGCAGCTTTGGCCATATTTCCCTCAATGGCTCGTGCGCTACAGAAGTACCTCCGCACCACCAGGAGACAGCACTGCCACAGCATGGAGAGCATCCAGAAGCACCTCGCTTTCTGCCTCGTCAATAACATGAGCCCCAAGGTCAGTGAAGCTCACAGTGTCTGTTGTCAATGTGTCATTAAAACATATGAATTGAATGAATCTTTCACATTAGAGAATTCAGTGTTTTTAAAATTTTATTTTGGTTATCAAATCACATAACACCTAAACAAAGCAAATGAAAAATAGATAATAAAAGAAGCTAGAACTGTACTGGACAGATAAGGGTGAGCCATAACACAAAAACAAGGAACAAGCTGAGGTCACACAGTCAAGCAAATACAAGAACAAAAGGCCGGAAAGCTAATCCCAAAAGAGCTTTAATAGATGGGCAAGGAAGTACAGTTTCTCATTCACTTTGTACAACAAAACAAAGAATAAAGAGCACACACAAACCAAACAATAACATCAATCTGGTAGAATCAAAGCTACCCTGTTTTTTTTGGCACCATGGTCTCTATTGACATTGGAAGCGTAGACGTGCGTAGAAATTGTAGGGTTCCACTTGTATCCATGGATGTTCTTTGTTATACTGATTAAGTCATGTAGAATTGCACTAACGCTGACGGTTTTTGTCTCCAGGCCTTCCTTGAGGCCTACCTTGCACCTGGACCAACCCTACAGTACGGCCAAGAGCGCTGGATGGCAGATCAGTGGACTTTGGTCAGCGAGGCTTCTGTCACCAGCGGCATCAAGGATGGGACAGAGTTCCTGTTGAGGTGTCTTGATTTTAGCTTGGCAGTCACTGTCAAGGGCATCCCTTACATTCGTTTGACAGAAGAGTACATCGACCCCAAGTCTCACAAGTTTCTACTGCTGCTCCAATCAGAAACCTCGGTTTAACAGCGACACAAGTCGACGAGCACCGCCGCTGTTGACGTGAAGAACTTTTACAGTCACTCAACATGAATTTTTCAAGAATAACTTTTTGTACTGTTTTTGTACTTCTCACACAGAGCCTCTTTGTCTTTGTCATGGAAGACTTGAAAGATGATAAACAGCAGAAAACAAGTGGAAATAAGCCTGAATTTATGTGTGTGGACATTTGCAGGACACAGTTTAGTTCCTCCTCTATGCACTACAGGTGACCCTCACACACACACACACAGACCCATTGTCCTCTGTTTGCATGTGTCAGTGTGTGCCTGTGTAGGAAAGTTTGGGTTTTGATGGAAGAGTATTTAGATGTAAGATGCACACTGGGGGTCTGTCTTGACTGATTCAGTGTACCGAACCCCTTCCTCCAAAAGTACTCTTTTCTTACTTGTAGCAGTTGTTATTTATAATCGTCCTGTATGACAGATGTTTGTACAGTATTTATATGTCAATACAATTATCCCAACAAACTTTTTATACCAAAATTGTGCACTGTTTGAATACTTTTTTTTTTTATCTTGTCAAAGATTTTTTACCTTGTGTGTCCGCATTGTATTTGTTGAGAGATTTAGCCTGTAAATACCTGATATTGTGTTTCTAAATGTCAAAAAAAAGTCTCATGAACAGATGCCAAACCCAAGAAATACTGTTTACAAACTCAACTGGCTTTTGTGGCTGTGTGTAGTTGACTCAGATCCTTTTCTGCACTGGCAAAGATTTAATGTTTGTGCAGTGCAGGTTCAAAACCTTTGCATAAAGCATGAAACTGATTTAAATTCAGATCATCTGGCCTTTAGTTTCATCTTGGGTCATGAAAAAAGGGATTAAAGACGTTTTGTGCAAGTCCCTCTGCAAAATTGATATTTTATAATCTCATGCTGGGGAATGAATAATTAAGTGTGAATTACAGTAGTTCTTCCCAGTGTCAGTAGTCCTGCTTCTGTATGTATGGAACACTACTACCACCTACCTGCCATGAAAGGAACAGCATCATGTCTCTTTATTGTGTTTAGGAATATTTGAAACATATTTTTAAAACCTTTCCTATTTATGACGCTTGTTGTGTTGTAAAACTTTTAGAGTGATACTATGTTCACAGACAGTGTAGTTGGTTTAGGACTGTTTAGGAGTCATGGTGGTTCTAAATTCATTGTCTTCGTAACTACTTACGTGCCTCAGTTATACTACATATTTAGGATGCGTTCAGAATACATGTGCAAGTTTGTGTGTGTATGCAAACATGATGGGATAGAAGAGTGATTGTTTTCCTCACGCAGCTGATATGACATGAGTTAAGGTCGTTGCTGTGTTTTTTTTTACAACAAAACATGTAAAATCACAGCAGCTGTGGCAAAGTTTGTTAAAAAAAAGGAAATAAACATTTGTTTAGACTCTGGTGCAACCAGCTATTGATTAATTTTAAAACTGTCAGTGATCAGATTAGTCTGGTATATTTTAGTAATATATTTAAATCAGTTTCACCATGGCACCAACATTAAATAAAAATAGGAATTCTCATAAACTAGTTAATATCTTCTGACTTTTGGAGATATTATTGTAGATATCTGTAGCCTTTCTTAAGCATGTAATTTCATTTAATAACTGTCATATTCTATATCTACAATTTTCGATCTTTAATTTTTGTAATATTGCATTAATTATAAGTTTTAATTGAACACAAAATGTACTTTACTCATACCTTTGGTATATAATTTGCCAAAATGAAAGATAATGTAAAGCCAATACCTCTAGTGGTCAGGTTGAGGATGGAAACCCTGTTAAACACAATTTCATGCAACAAATTGTAGTCATACACTAAACTGTTACTCATACAGATATATGTTGCTCTAACCAGGTCAAATCCCCTTTTGCCTTTATTCTTTGTGGCAAAAGATTCAAAGAGGTGTCCCTCAAATATTTTTTCCATATTGACACTGCTCTGTTTCTCAGCTACAGCTTCTTCTGTAGCTGAACACAGTTTTGAGTTAAAAGCTTGACTTATGGCCTGGTTTCTGCTGTTTACAGAATCAGTGTGGACAAACAGGTGCATGACACCTTGTCACACTCCCAGCTCTGATCAGCTGCCTGAGCTGCTCAAACCAGTAGCCAGGAAAAACTAAACTCAGCTAAGATGTTGCATATTTATTTGTCAACAGTTTAAAGTCATCACAAAGTCATCACATCACAACTAATGTATGGAAGCTGCAAAGACACCATGTTTGCATAATTTGGTCACTCGGGGCTGAAAAGTTGCTCTAGTAACTAGGCTATTTCCTGATGATTTTGCCTCACCTTGCAGTCGTAGCAGAGACTAAGTGGAGATAATAAAGTTTCTCTGGAATGAAAATGCTGAAGACCCACTTACACTGTACAGCTTTAATCTGTCAAACTGAAGGCTCTTAGAGACTGATGCTGAAGATGAAAATATTTTTGATGTGAAAACAGTTTATTTTAAAAGTAGTTTTTTTTTAAATCAACAATCACATTTATGCAATTATCAGCTTCTACATCTGGTCCGAATATTTAAGTATGTTTCCCATTTTCAATTCTAAACATGAATAATTCCAGGCTTATTTACAAAGTCAAAACTGGCTTTTTGGCACATTAAATATTAGAAATCACTAAAATCCTCTGCAGGCTCAGAGTCAGTATAAATATTTATTTTTTCTTAATGACAATTTTCCTAAAATGTGACTGAAGAGGAGAAGGGATTTACAACTCGCAGACTATTAATTACTCATCATCATCATCATCATCCTCTTCATTATCATCTTCTGCATCATTGTCATTATCTCCTTCATCATCATCATCATCCTCGTCATCATCATCATCGTCGTCATCATCATCATCATCATCATCATCATCATCATCATCATCATCTTCTGTGTTGACTTTGCCTGAGAGCACATCCTCGATCCAGTCCTCCAGCTCCTGAGCTGTGGGCAAGTCCTCCTCGTCTTCCATTTCCATCCAAACACTATCCGCCTACACGCACACACAGGCACGCACGCACATACGCACACATGCACACACAGAGAACAGTCAAGCACAGTCACGAACAACCAGCAGGTAGCGAGGCACTTATAAAGTCAGTGACTTACATCTGTAACATTGACAACTCCGATCTGCGGTCTGAACAGGTCCACCTTGAAGGTCTTTTCCCAGTAGGGAATCAGCTGAAAGGGGAGAGTTGACAGAAAAATGTCAGAACTGAAAATGACTACTGAAATGTTGCATTTATCCACTTTTTCCTTTTGTAAATCTAAGCCAAGACATGTAAGTCTCACCAGTGGGAAGTCATCAGGATCAATCCAGACGATGCTGAGGTCAGGAAGATGAGTGTTGTCCCTGGCCACTTCCTTTAGGATCTCCAGGAACTCATAACCATCTGGAAGAAAACAGTTTCCCATGACAACAGTTTGTGTCGCTTTTATTAAATCAGTTTTCTGGCTGACTGTTGTGCTCTGGATGTTTTCCCAAATGTTTCCAGCCTTTAAAGATATTCCCTGGAGACCCTACAGCTTTTAACTGATAGATATCACTATGAAATTTACCAATCAATTATTACAGTGATTTGCAAAAATATCTAATAAGCAGTATTTATGAAAACAAACAACAAATCATGCAATTAAATGGTTCCAGAAGCTTATTCACTTTTGTGACAGAATTGCAGCATGTAAACAAAAAGGTCACTCGGGTTCTCTAAAACCTTTGGAGCAGGAAGTCTTTAGTTCTGAAATAAGTGTCTTGATAATCAGTGAATAGATGGAAGTATTCACTTCCATTTTATTATATTATTTTATTTTCAACTTTCCAAACTTTGTGTATGCATATGGTTGTTTGGATAAAGAAACTAAAACCCAAATTGTTCTGAACCTTCCATGCCTGCAGCAACTATCCTCTAACATTTAATGTGGTGGCACTTCCACAACATAATACATTCTTACCAGGGTCCTCTTCCTCTGCGAAAGCCACAATGTGAATGCCCTCTATATCATCCTCCTGACAAAAGAGATATAAGGTGAGAAATATTAGGCTACTATAAATGTTAAAGAATAATTATCAAAGCTGTTTACTCACCCAGGTTTCGAACATATCTTCTGCACGTAACTTTCGAAGGGTCGGTCTGACAGTACAGAAAACATCAGATGTTAAATAATGTCAATAAAAATCAAAATGTGAATTGTACAGTTGAAAAATGTATTCAGATAAAAACAGATTAGTTTGATTCATTTTTTACCGTCTGTGTTCAGTTATGAAGTCGACCAGTTCCTCCTCGGAGTGAGGCTTGCCTGGGATGGTGACAGGCTCCTCCATGAAGGGCTCGTAGAAGTCTACCTCATTCATTTTCAGAGTCAGCTCCTTGGCAACCTTGAGCAGCAGAGACTGATTGTTGAAAAATATATATACAATAACATTAATATCATTGTGTAGACGTTTGTGTAGATTTGTAACTTACAGATTTCTCAAATGTGGCAAAGAATTTAATGTAGGGCTGAAAGTGCGCTGCAGCGTCTTTAAATGCTTCATAATCTGAGAAATAAACAGAGGAAATAGGAGTTATTTACAGAACAGTGCTGATATACAGCATAAAAAATATTTTTTCTTGTAATCTACATGATCACAGATCAGTTTGTCCTTTATTTGGCTGTTGTATGTTTGACATTTGCACGCCAGGGAGCGGAAATAGCTAAGCCTTGACCTCAGTGTGATGCTCCCACAGATGGTCAGATGGGATGTAACTGCAGCTCATTGCTGTGAGTAAACTATAGACTCGGCCTCTCTGCAGCATGTGAAAAGGCTGCGGCAGCTGTGTTAGCAGCAAAGGTAAAATTGGATCTGTAAATCCATGGAGATGAGGGGGTTAAAATGCAATCTTGTTTTACTGAAGGGCACAGAAAGTCCAATGCAGACCAGTCTAAACAGGGCAGTGAGCTGTGTTCAAGCTACAACAGCCAATTAATCTTAAAAAACTCACGCTCAGAGTCTTCACTCTTGAAGTAGCCAATGAGCCGGATGTCCTCCTCCATTCTATCAAAGGCTTTCAACTCCAAAGCATTTTCTATAATCTCCACTGGCTCATCCAATAGCTAAAGACATGGAGGAAGAGAGAGGATTGGATGGTTCAAACGTGTGATTACAGCTTATGAGACTGATTTTGATTGAAGAAAACAGCTGAAAATCTGTGCAGAAATAAATGTACTCACATCCAGCAAGAACTCTGCCAGGGTGTTAGCAGAAAGAAAGCCATCAAACTCGATCACCCTGTCTTCCTTAAAAACATACACGCTACCCTCCTCTTCCAAGCCTGTAGTGAAAGAAAAACATGTTAAAGATCGCTCAGATTCTTAACTCAAAGGCTGTGATCAAAGTTTTCAATAGTAATAGTAATAGATAATTGTGTATTCATGCTCACCTAGTTTCTTTGCCACCTTTTTATCTTTTTGTGAGTCAACCATCCCAAAACCAATTTCTTTCTCCTCCATTACCTGAGCTACAAGCTGAAGCCAAAAGAAACACATGATTAAGGATTAAGTTGTAAGAATAGAAGTCTGGAGACATAAGGAGACAAGACGGAAAAACAATCGTTCATTTTGGACGTTAAGCTTTGGAAACAAATGGGCAAGCATAGTTAGGACATTAAATGAGGTTGGCCATGTTAGCAGAACCCTGACAGGAGCACCAAAGTTGGCAATGTGACAGAGCAGCAGGAGCACAGGGATAGGGTTACATAATCATCCAGCCTGCTGTGATCTAAATATAACCAAAGTGAGAATATACTGTATGTAATTGTTCTGGCAATTGTCATGTGAAGTACAGTACAGGAGTCCTAGCAATTTATGACCTCTTCTACCACAAAGGATGGAACAAGATTACGAAGATATCCTGTGCAGATTTTGGCTACCTGTACAATATGTAAAATTGGATTTCCATTTGGTTTAACTTACACGAATAGTGAGACATGCAAATGAGCAGACATAGTGAAGTTTTTAACAGCTCCTTATTTTACACTATCCATCGTACTAACAATTACTGATGTAAATGTACCAAAAATGGCAGTAAACTGCCAACGAGTGTGTGTGAAAGTTAATAATGCATCATTCAAAGTTTATTTTCACTAGAATGAGCAGACTGAATACAAAGATAAACCTTTTTTATTTTATGAACAAGTGGCTGAACTTTGAGGCTGTTTGTTTTTTTCCACAGCTTGTCTTGTTTCAGATTACTGGGGAAAAAAATCATCCAAAACATGAAAACATGAAACACGAGTATTATTTTACCGTCTACTGGACGTTCATGAAAATCATAGCATAATTATAATGTCTAATTTGCATTTGTAAAAATGACATAATGGAAAAAAAAGAAAAAAAAGAGTCCACTGGGAAAGTTTTAGTTATGGGTAAATAATGCTAAATTAAAGTATGAATTAGCAACAATATATAAAATCAAGATTAATAAGTTAATATAAGCATCTTTTTTATATGATGTTCCCATTCAAAATATTCCATTGAATGTACTCTCAAATTTAACCTGGACTCCAAAAAGTGCTGTAACATTACCAAAGGGAAATTTATTTACTGCTCTATAATAACAATATAAGAAAGTTCAAAGTATATGTTCATGTTTAGCACATGTGAATCAGATTTCCTAAAGCTAGCCAAGCTCTATGAAATCATAAATTAGTGAGCCTGTCCTCCGATCCTGAGAAGCTTAGTCTGCTCTGATTGGCCATCTCCACAGGCCTGAGCAGGTCCGTCCACAAACACCAGCCCCATTTATTGAAAAGGGTTTTTTTATGTTTTCCAAATAATTATCAATACTAAAAAACAAGAATTTTCATATATTGGAGTATTGGTAGAAAAGCATATAAAAAAGAAAATCAATAAGAATTTTAATTTAATTTAATCATACTTTAATTACATCCCATCAATTTAAGTGTTATTCCACCAATGAATAATGGTGATGAACCCTAACATAAAGCAGGTTGTAAACTGCACAAACTCATTAAACACCAGGATTCCCTCCTGCAGATTGGACTGTGGTCGGCTACAACAACTTCTTTCTATGTGGTTTTATGGGTGTCAGACTGTTGCAGAGCTGCCCACCTGTGTTGTCTAAAGCCAGTGAAGCTAATATCAGGATTGCACGTCTGGGCTCAAATTACTTTCAACAGGTCAAAGAGGACTTCGTCCTCAGCTCTGTGTAATATGAAACAGACCGGAGTGCAGTACTACTAATTATTCAAAAAGATCTACTTAATCCATTCATTAGTTTCCAGCTGAATATAAAATGCCTTTAAATCGTATTTGCTTTGTATGCTATAAAGAAGAAGGCAGCAGTGCCCTTCAACTCAAAGATCCTCATTAGCTGTTGGCCTATTTCTGCCAGCAGAGGAGAGCCAAAGGGTGAACAAGCCTCGTGCATTTCTATGTGATGGAGATGCAAATTGAAATAGGATGAAAAAACTTTAACAGCATTGCATCTCATTTGAAAACTATTCTCTCTTAAAGTCAAAGCTCACTGACATTGTGGAAAGACTGAGCTTATTTGTGTTGAAATAAGTGTTAAACTAAAGGAAGGGCAATTATTCATTTTTTTCCTTCTTCTTAGCTTGGTCATGGTTTTTCTATTTATTTTTAATCTGCACCTTCTCCCAGTCCCTGCTTCCTCCATGCAGTACTTCTCTTCCGCCTCATACTTTACCTCCAGCACCAACTCAGTCATCTGGTGTCGCTTCTGCAGCTCCTTGTTGTCTAGTATGGGCTCATGGTAATATAGGCAAAGCATGTTGTACTTCTTCAAAGCTTTCTTGCAGTTCTTGTCATTGATATCAAGTACACGGTCCTTCCCATCGTACTGTGGGAACTCCAGGCCTTTCTCGGCCGGCGCCAGAGTCACAAGGCTCAAACAAGGGAGCAAGAACAACCAGAGGCAGAGCATGGTCCAGAGCTACCACACACTCCCAGAGTATGGTTTGCCTGCAGGGGATGAAACTGCACAAGCAGAGAGGTCACGCAAGGTCTGTGAAGAAAACAGGAAATGCTGCTGTTGATGGCAGAAAGCGGTCTGTCAGTAAAAGTTTTCAGGCATCTCCAAAGAAATCCACCAGCTCCCTCAGAAACTCTTTCTCCCCTGTGTGATAGGTCTTCACACCTTCTCTCAGTGGACAAAAAGACCAAAGAGAAGGGCTGTTAGGCCTATGAGGTACTGGTGGGTGGATACCATACATAGCAGTACTCCTCTCCACCCCCCTACTCACGCGGGACAAGCCCATTTTTAGGAGACCAGTTGTTTGAATGCTAAAAATAAAACTATGGCAAGTGAGAAAGGAAAATAGCAAAGGATGACAGTTGTGGTTTATTAGGTACAATCCTTGTTCCATCTGATGTCTTTTTCAGAGACTTCGTCACATGGAGGGAAAAAAAAAATCAAAGCTCTGATCTACCTAAGTTGATGTTTGGTTGTGTAGCAGAGGATGTGGGTGTGTTTTGAGTGACAGCTCATGGGGCAATCTGCCAACAGGTGTGATATGAGCAATTCAAACAATCTGCATGTGTAGTGTTTGCTCTGCCTATATGTGGTCTGACACGTCCAATTTGTAATCTAAATGGGATGTGGCCTCTTTATAGCAATGCTTGCTCTGACTGAGGTGCCGGTTTATGTCTAACTGGTTGTCATAAAGGGACAGTGACTTTTACTGATAACTTTTCTTTATAGACTTTATTAGGCCAAAATATTTCATGTTAAGATGTGTAACAATACAAGTAAATCTTTGATTTGAAATGCTCCACACTTTCTGTTTGGGGAAGCGGTCAGGACTGAAGGACTGGCAGTAATGAACCAGTACTCTTTATAACCTTAGTTATGCCTTTGGTACGTGTGCTGTATGGGGTTTTATAAAAACACGAATATAAAAGAAAAAAGTTGTCTTGAAGGTCCACTTCCTCCAAATAAGATCTTTTACAAAACTTAACTTAAAGCTATTACCTTTAAATTTCCCTTCATATACTGTATGACTGACAGCAGCTGCAGTTATTTTAGTCTTCTTCATCTTCGCTCTTATCTTAAGAACAACAGTTGTGCAGATGCTTTAATATTTGGGTTTTCTTGCCCTCTGTGGGAAGAAATACACATGAGCTGTTTTGTTCTTTGGAGTCCATCTTCAGTGTGATGCATTCAACTTGTGGAGTTTATGAAACTCACAATGAAACATTTGAATTATTTAAGTCTACTTTTTGAGCATCTATTTCAAAAACAAATATTCTTATCACAAACATTGTGAGAAACTTGCAAAGTACCTCATGTGACATGAGATGTGTCTGACTTCTCCTGGCTTCATGTGCCTCACCCCATAAATGTTCAGTGGGGTCGAGGTCAGAGGACAGTCAGCACCCTTTCAAATTCTTTGCTCCTAAAGTGGTCCTTGCAAAAGTTTGAGGTGAGCTTGAGCTATATGTCTTGTTGAAGTATGTTTTATCTGCAGAAACATGAAGCAGGAGTTTGTATCTCTTTGCCTCGAGACAATGCTTAACTCGTAAAGTCTTAGCAATTTTTTGTACACATTTTTTATAAAACTTTTGAAATGACCTTTGAAAAGGAAAATGAACGGTTAAACAAATAATTTACTGTAATAAAATGTTAATTAACTGCAAGTTGATAAAGTGAGACAAGTAGTCTTAATGTTGATATTCTACCTTTATGCTTCAATGTCTAAAACCCTAATTCTCAGTAAATTTAATGCTGTCAATCTTATGTGAAATGTTTGAGGAGTCCTTCACAACCACTTGGTCTTGTTCTCCCTCAGGTTTAAAGAAAGTACTCAATAGAGCCTCTCTTAAAACTATCTGACAATATGTCAAAGAAAGTGATTCTCTGATGAAGGTTCAGCAACATTTCCAACCAATGAACAATCAGGTTTAGCTGCCTGAGGAAAGCTGTAATAAGTAATGTGACCGTGAAATTCATGAAAGGCTTATGTACAAAGAAGATAAAGGCCTCAGATCTTCATAACTTCTGCTGCTGTTTCTGCAACTAATCGAGATTGTTTTTTAACTTTTTGCATAATCAGCCATGATACATCTTCACTGTATGAGTCCATGTAATTAGAGTATTCATCCCTTTTGGATGTGGTAATACTCAGAGGGACGTCCACAGCGATCGATGAATATGCCAGTCATCATTGCCGGATGCTAGATCACAGATCCCTAAAGTTTTCCTCAGCCAGAGTTTTGTCCAGGACTTCAGCTGTAGCTGTTAATTTTCACCTCCAGCGTGCATGAAGCCATCCAAAGTTCTGATTACTCCCAAAACAAATTTTTGCTGCTTGTCTATGGGGTTAACGTGAAAAACAAAAAGTTAACTTTTCCAAACAGCTTAGAGTGGAAAATATATAATTACACAAGACATTTATGAAACATAATTTCACCAAATACAACTGAAAACACAATTAATTATTCAAGTTATTACAAGCTAACAAATATAAACACATCAAAACAAGATAAAAAAGGGAGTCATGTTGATATGATTAAATTTGTCAGGCACACCAGAGGATTAGAAGTCACTACACGTCCTCTGAGCTGTTAAAAGAATATGTGAAACGTCATCAAGCCCCTAAAAAGCCCCATGTCTTTTTTTATGCTCAAATTAACAACCTTTGCACTTTTATTTACTCCTTACCAAGAATAAGTCTGCTCTCAATTGTAAGTTATGAGAGAAAGATATTTAAAAATATAACAGTTTTTCCCCCAGCTTGTCTGTACTGCATCAACCTTGTGCCATGTTTGCAAAAGAAACATCATGAAATCAGTTTGGAGATTAAGAAATCTTTGAGCACGATGAAAAGCGAGAACTGATGATCAGAGCGAGCTGAAAATTCATTCTTTTACCATTCCACAGGGTGGAAAAGTCTGATTATGTCCTGTTTCATCTTTTCCTGTATGAATGGGGGGTTTGGAGTTTGTGTGCGTTGGGCGGCTGGTCTGGCATAACCTTGAAAATGTCAGGAAAACAAAAGTGCTGGTATTTTCCTCAGCTGATAAAGAAAAGGGAGTGCTTGAAGTAATTAAAACTGGCATAAATACATTCAATGCTATGATAAAAGCAGGAAATTTAGCCTTTGAAGACTAACCCTTATGTGTGAGAATGGTGGTTGATTTATTTGTAATTCCTCACCCGCCCGCACGGAGAGAGCCTAATCACAGCCTTTCCGTCCAGTAGTTGTATAACTGCTCACTAGATGGCAGTATAACTCAACACATTTAATAGTCACACTCGTATTTCATTATGTGAGAAATGGCAGCGGTTTCCTCCAAATCAAAAAAGCATAGCTTTCCTTTTGTTCATCTTCACGGTTTAAGCAAACCAAGAAACTGATGTAGTCTTGAGTGAAAAAAAGAAAAGAAAAGGTTGATCTATGAGGAAACTTTCAGCAACCAGGAGTCCTTGGAGATCCCTTATGTTCAAGGACACCTCAGTTTTGTATGTGTTTCACTGTATTTTGTAATTATGTTTCCGATGGGAAACACAATTACCTCTGTTCATTTCCAGGTCATTTAGGCATTCGCATGCGGTGCCAGGAGACCGAGGCTTTCTTTCGCTTCTGTGTAGTGAAACAGGAGGCAGAAGTTGAGGCAGTGGAAGAAAACACACATGTCCACATACAAGTTATTCAGTTTTACAGCCTAAAGCGGACAGAGGCTACAAAAGCTGCAACTACAAAACAAGTAATAGATATTGTTTGCTGAAAACATCTTAGAAAATGCCTTAACTGTCCTTGTATGACATAATTGATGAGAGAGAGCAGAGTTTATAAAAACAAATGGAGGGCCATTCTAATGTAAAAGCTGTTTATTTTTATGTACTGTTCAAGTCTAATAGATAAACACTAAAAAATCCAGCAAGTTTTACAATGACTCTGGAATTTTCCTGTGTTTCTTTTTATCCCGTGGTCAGTTTTCAGCAGACTCAGTGTGATGAAAGCCCATTACAACACACCACATGTTGCAACAAACTGACAGCAGGGACCAGTCCCTTTGACGCTTGCAGCAATAAATGATACAGATACTATATAAACTTTAAAAAAACAGGATCTGTGAGATCAACATCATGGACGAATCCATACTGCTCAGATTGCAAGCCTGTGGTCAAGGGTCAAGGCCAAGCTGTGCTCGACCAGTTGGTTTCAGCAGTGACAACAACGAATGGTCACAGCTCCTAAAGTGGTTGACTTTTAACATCCAGAGCATCAGAACTGAAATGCACCTTCAATTGAGTAAAAGATTAACTTAAACATGAGATTTTGTCAGTGAAAAGTTTTTACTCTACATATGTGGGAATTTGGAAGGACCAAAATGTGAACTGCATTAACTGCTGACAGTGGCTGAATCTGCTGTCTGAGAAAGAATGCATAGTCAGATAAGTGTTTTTTTTCACATCTCAATCTATATTTAAAGACACAAATGAACTTTAAATATTTTCTCAGAGACGCGCCCCCTATCGACAGCTAATTTGGCATCCATCTTGCATACCTGTACTGTGAGTTCTCTCAGTGCAGTAAAAACAGTCTTATCTCCTGCTCTGTCTCTTTTTTGTTTTCTCTTTTCCCCTGATAATGTCTTCTAGCGTTTCTTTGCTGAATCAGACAGTGTAGGTGATTACCCCGTGTGATATGTGTACAAAACGAAGCTGCAGTGTCACACAGCGTCCTACACAAAAAGGTGTATAGTGTCATTTCTGAGCTTCTGGATGCTGCTGGGCTGCAACAGCTCCATAAATACACATAATAGATGTCACTGTACCATTAAACAAGTCAAATGTAGAGTTTTAAGGTAAAAAAGGAGTGGGACTTTAACCTTTGGGGAACGTTGACAACAAATGGTGCCAAATGGCCATTCTGGAGTCCTTGCTTGAAATGTCAGTACAAAAATGTCTCAATTTTGTTCAGCATTTAATCAAAGTTTTCTTTTGCATACATATGGCTCACATACACATATTTTGCTATGATTTGATAAAGGTTAAAAGGTGTAGCACATCATTCCAAAGAGATATTTAAATTCATCCTTGGGTTTTTTAGGAGAGCCTGAATCTTTTTTCATTTTTTACTATATGCCACATTCTTTTATTCATCACCAGTAAAACATATACAGATATCTAAACACCTTCACAGCGTCCCCTTTACTCTGACTCCAGAAGACTTCCAACAGATTGGTGGCAGAGATACAGTATACCGATTTCATTGTGGTGGTGGTGTGATGGTTATTTTTGAACAGAGGCCTCAAAATAGTGACAGGGCTCAAAGGGTTAAACCGCATTTCACCAGTGTTATCAATGATTACAAAACATGATTCATATAGACTATCCTGTTCTTACCACAAACCTACACCTGAAACACTCATCTTTCTGTTTTCCTCTGTCCCACAGTCACTCGAATTTGCTGTGGCACATCCATTAGATTCTCCGTCACATTGTGGTGGAGCAGGTTGGACCCTGGGCCAAAGTTTTGCCATGTTACTCTTAACTGGTCATCAGTTTAAAGGAGAATTGTCTTGCTGCTGACAGGGAGCTGCGTTGGTGTGTGGTGGGGTGTGAGCTTCGTCTGCTACAAGGTTTGGGTGAGCTGTTTGTTTTAAAGTAAAGTTCATAATAAAATGAATCGCCAGCAAGATTAAAGGATACCTTAAAACATAAAGCATCTAAAGTACCTGTAGAAACAATTTTACATTCAGAGGGTTTTGGATGATATTTCACCTTACTCTGTTTAGGCTGTGCTGCTTCTGCTATCCAATACTTTGCAGATAATGATGTTTAGATATTCAGAAATTCTGAATATGGACAAAAAACTTGCAAAGATATTTTAAAATGAAAGTAATATATTAAGAGTCAGAGGGGAAACCTCATATGATATTAATGTTTGAGTAAAGATTGATTAAACATTTTCTGAGGCAGGTCCCTTTGGGTGTAAACAAGCCAGGAGCAGCAAAGCCATGGCTGACTTCACCAGGCTTGGCTGGATTAAATGTCAGAGGTCAGAGATAGACTAAAACAGCCGCAGAAACCCCAAGGCAAGAGTGACTTATGCAAAAGAGCCTTGAGAGCCAGCAAACCATAAACCCCCAGCCAAGATTGGGTGTTACATAAACTCTGAATACAGACTTACTTAATGAAACGATGAACTTTTCCGACTTACTTTTGCACACGAAAGCCGGATCACCCTCACATGAATTACATTCTCATTCCCAGGAGGGTGTGTGTATGTTTTGTTTATTATGTGTCCAGCAGTCTACTGCGATTCACGAGAGTAGAATTCATGGTTACGTTATCATAAACACGTACAATAATTACTTTGATGGGTTTCATGCATTTGATGATTCACCAGTTAGAATCAATAGAAAGCTAGCCTGTTGTAACTTGCTCTTGTTGGGAGTAATCTCTTTATCTCTATCTCTATTATCTCATCCTTCTGATGTGTTTGTCCTTGGAGAGCGTCTGTGGTACTTTTCCTGGCTCTGTTGGGACTACTTTGGACAAAACAGACTAACATTGCACAGCCTTAAATATTTCAATACACACTCCTATTTTCTAAAGCATGCAGTAACAGTAAGTTCATGGTCATGTGATAAAATTAGACCGAACGACAAGAGTGATAAGGACAACATACAAGGATGAGAGGTGTTGATAGGTTTGCTTCTTTATAAATCAACTGAACTGTTATTTTATCATATCAACAACTCATCGTTTTGTCAGCAATCTTTTTGTCATCAGTTTACACTTTATTCCCAGCTGTTGCTAAAATGTTATTAATGAAAAAATGTTGAAGCCTCTGGTCAGTTTGACATAGAAAGACAAAAAAAGGCCTTGCTGGTGTTTGTTTTGTTGACTCACAGCCCTCAGGTCTCGACCTTAGACTCTGTTCTTCCTGCTGTTATTTCTAAAAGAGGTAAATATTTCCTTTTGCCATTGAAGCCCTATTCAATGGATTAATGCTAGAATCCCAGGCATGCCGCTATAGTTTAGTCGGGGCATCTTTCAAGGCAAGGCAATTTTATTTGTAGCACATTTTATGTACAAGACAGTTAAAGACGCTGTACATAAAACATTAGAAGCACTACAGTGAGATGCAGAACAAGCATTTAAAGCTTGCATTAATTTGAAAAAACTTATGAAATGCTTAAACCGAAGTATTTTTTTCTGTTCTTGCTAAAAGCAACACATTGAGAAAATATGAGAGCATCTTACAACTATTTTCCAATACAACCTCATTTGACAATATTCTGTGGATGTTTACAAACTGTTTCTGTAGCGTTGAAATGATTCACAATCCTTTATTGCTCAACAGATCAGGTCATTCTTTGACATTGTTTTATTGTAATAAGCAAGGTTCTCTTTGGAAAAGACAACTTGTCTCATGGCAAATGATGCTCCAAATTCTGAATATTAATGGTGTTAATGATTGCAAAAATACTTTGAAAATACTATTTTATTCATGAGACAATGGGACAACGTTAAGTTTGCAGATTGCTTTCCAGAAAGTACTGCCCTTACAGCTGAAACCCTTCATGAGAATTTTTAAAATTACACATCTTTAGTTGCCCTTATTGAGACTTATTTGTAACATTAGAATTAAAATAAAATGTAAATTTTTTAAAGTAAAACTTTTTTCTTTGAGCACAGACATGTCCCTGGAGCTATCAGACAAGCAGCTTTTGCTGCATGTTTATAGACTGTGATTATATTGGGCAAAAAATGGTCATGTTTTCTTTCCCTTTAACATGGTTTCACATCACTCATTTGAATAAACTTTTTTCCTTCTTTCAACAGGGTAACATTGATGGCCCATATTAAGAGACCAATGTAGTGGCATTGTTGTAATTGATAAGTATTAATAGTAATGTATGTGTGTAAACCTCAGGCTAACAACCATGCATCTGGCAATTCTGGGCTGACTAATCAGCCCAGGATTCCACTATTAGGTGAATTTCAGGCAACCAGTTTAAATGATCAAAGATCAATGACATGAGGCCAAACAGATTAATTTTTGTGAAAAGCAAAGCTGAACTGCAGCAATTCAGATGTTGGAGAGGCTATATACTGTAGGGAATGACACTTACATTTGCAAGGGCTAAGGTATATGATAGCTAGGCTTTACGAAAGGTTAATAGGTCCTTATAAAGTGTCCCTAGAGGTGAGTGTGAGTGTGCATGGCTGTTTGTCTGTCTGTGTTGGCCCTGCAAAAGACTGGCAATCTGATGTACCATGATCTCTCCCCCAAATTTCTGGGATAGGCTCCAGCCTCACTCTGGTCTCATAACAGCCTCGGTGCAGCAGGTATTCGATGTATTCCTGCTTCAATCCATCTGAATAATAATAAATGGATCTCTCCCTGGGCCGCCACCTTATCGTGGTGGAGGGGTTTGCTACTCCCTGCTTCGGCATAGAGCCGGACAAAGGGCGGCCCGAAGACCCCATATGGAGAGAGACAAACAGGGACTTGTGTTTCCCTCGCCCGGACGCGGGTCACCGGGGCCCCCCCATGGAGCCAGGCCTGGGGGTGGGGCACGGGGGCGAGCGCCTGGTGGCCGGGCCTTAGCTCATGGGGCCCGGCCGGGCCCAGCCCGAAGAGGCCACATGGGCCCCCCCTCCCGTGGACCCACCACCCACAGGGGCCGTAGGGGTCGGGTGCATTGCGAGTCGGGCGGCAGCCGAAGGGGGGGACCATGGCGATCCGATCCGCGGCTGCAGAAGCTGGCTCTTGGGACGTAGAACGTCACCACTCTGGGGGGGAAGGAGCCAGAGTTGGTGCGTGAGGTTGAGCGGTTCCAGCTAGATATAGTTGGACTCATCTCGACGCACGGCTTGGGCTCTGGAACCCGAGACCTTGAGAGGGGCTGGACCCTTTTTCACTCTGGAGTTGCTCGCGGTAGGCGCCGAGTGGGAGTGGGCATATTGGTTGCCCCCCGGTTTGGTGCATGTGTGTTGGGGTTTACCCCGGTGGACGAGAGGGTACCCTCCCTCTGCCTTCGGGTGGGGGGACGGGTCCTGACTGTCGTTAGTGCTTATGCACCGAACCACAGTTCAGAGTACCCACCCTTTTTGGGGTCCTTGGAGGGAGTGTTGGAGAGCGTTCCCCCCGGGGACTCCCTCGTTCTGCTGGGGGACTTCAATGCTCACGTGGGCAATGAAAGTGAGACCTGGAAGGGCGTGATTGGGAGGAACGGTCCCCCTGATCTGAATCCGAGTGGTGTTCTGTTGTTGGACTTCTGTGCTTGTCATGGATTGTCCATAACGAACACCTTGTTCAGGCATAAGAGTGTCCATATGTGCACCTGGCACCATGACACTCAGGCCGCAGTTCCATGATCGACTTTGTAGTCGTATCGTCGGATCTGCGGCCCCATGTCCTGGACACTTGGGTGAAGAGAGGGGCGGAGCTGTCAACTGTTCACCACCTGGTGGTGAGTTGGCTCAGATGGTGGGGGAGGATGCCGGTCAGACCTGGCAGGCCCAAGCGTGTAGTGAGGGTCTGTTGGGAACGTCTGGCAGAATCCCCTGTCAGAAGGAGCTTCAA
>JAVQJG010042597.1:0-25092 GCA_036024015.1 Craterocephalus amniculus | reverse complement strand
TTCATAGATTTCTTGTACTGCATCTTTTTGTTGAAAATAATCGATAGACTAATCGATTAATCGAAAAAATAATCGATAGATTAATCGAAGAAAAAATAATCGTTAGGGACAGCTCTAGTCGAGAGAACAGTTTCCTAAAGAGGAAACTGTTTCAATGCTGCTTTTTTTTCAAATACAGTTAAAACCGCTTTGAACAATTGTACCACATCCCAACAGTTTTGTTACTCATATAATGAATTATGGGTGAAATAGTATACTTGTGGAACCTCCTCTTACCTCTTCAGCCAATAGGAGTGGATGTAAAAAGTAATAGTTTTTTGGATTCTGCCCCGTTACAAACCTTACAATGGTTTTAATACATATTACATCCTGTTACATAATAAAAATTAAATCCCTTATTCTTCCCATCCCCCCAGTGATTCCTGAAAAGAAGAAAATTACAGAAAAACATGGCAGGCCTGAAGGCGTTTGATTGCATCTTTCGTTACAACTGGGGTTGAGATATATGACACATAATGCAATACCTTTAAAAAATTACAAAAGCTGCTGCATTTGCTTTTTGTTCTGTTTTATGTAAACCTTCCAAAAAAGGTTTTTGTTTTGTATGTCCAGGCTTAATGAAGATTTCTCTCTCTGCGGTAGTAGTGGGAATATCATTGCCATAGAAACCAGGCTTGCCTCTTGTGTGGGCAGAGAATAAAGACTTGAAGTAGTCAAGGATGGGAAACTCAAGAAAACTGTTTTTTTTTGTGCAGTACACTGGTTCAGATGGATGCACTGAATGCTGAGTCCTAAAACAGCGACATTTTCATTGAGAAATCCTAAACCTTAAACTGATATCTTCAATGTAGTTTCTCACAAATTTATTTAATTGTTTAATTGTTAACAACCATCCAAACACATCTAAGGCTAGCTGAATAACTACTTATTTGTCTATAGCAGGTAAAAAACATTTTTGTCTCTAGGAGAAAAAATACTTTTGCCAAATGTTTTTTTTATGTAAGTTAACAGCTGGTAGATGCCTGATGCAGAATTAGGTGCAGACACTGAAAGTGAAGCAGTTTAATTAATCTAAGGAGGAGCAGTTTGTCCTGTAAGCTTCAAAATCCTCTGTTTTGGAAGCAGGACAAGAATTTGGGGTTGCTTGAGTAAAAGCCAAAAGAGCTGACAGTTTCTGTGCAGAGTATGAACAAAATGTCCTTGATGATTACAGATTCACAGACACTGTTATAAAATGTGCTTCATCAAGAAGACCATGAATGCACACTCTAGGATAAAACCATTAAAGTTAACATTTTGCAGCTAAAAATGTTGCATTCTGTTTGAATTTGACTTGTACCATAAAATATAAATTATCTTTCAACTGAGCAGCACAATATGCTATCCTCAGCAGCCACATATTTTAAGTGCAAATTCTTATTTCAAAACTTGCATGCTTAAATCAAACACTGATCATAAACATCACTATACTCCAAAGAAAGTCGAGCATCTGTTTTGCAATGATATGCCCCAGAGTAAATAATCCACAGTCTCGCAGAGCTAGAGCAAATCATCTATTTCAGTGAGAGTGCGTGAGTGTGATCAAATGATGACTCAACATACTGTAACAGCGTCCTGCATCAGTGATTTCCCTCGCAGAATAATTATTTCCATTTGATTAAATTGTGTTTTTGGCTCCATGCAATATAAATAAAAAATGCAACTCCTCATCCAATATCATAGTCAACAACAATGCAGCTGTAAACTGATACGCTTATGAATATCAAAAGACTAAAAGGTTAGGGACCCAGCTGTTTCCCTCCTGTCAAGTAAAGAAATCACTAGACAAGTTTTCACTAAACAGAGGTTGTCAAAATTAAATGTTATATTATTTCTAAATAACAATCTATGTCTGGAGGAGATAAATCAAACAGTTGTTACTGTGTGGACAAGTACTCATGTAAAATAATTTGTGATACAACATATGACAAACATCCAAGTTACTATTCTAATAATGACTTCTATAGCACTTTTCAAGGCCTCAATGTGCTTTACATATATTATTCTTTCCCTGGCCACACACTAATGCTTTTACAAAAAGACTGGCTGACAGAAATGTGTTAATATGCTCTCTGACCGATAATCATGTACCAGTAACACTGGAGGCAAGGTGGGTGAAGTTTCTGGAAACTAGGGATGGGTATTACGTTCAATAATCTTAATCAATCATCAAAAAAAAAAGATTTTTGCTTAATCATTCATATTTTTCTATGAAAATGTAGTATTTATATGCTATATTAAAATGCTGTTAGAGTAGAAAAAACATTTTTTTCCATTTAGATCTTTATTATAAGATTGTGGCTGTTAAATAAGACACATTCAACGGTTACATTGGAAATGTGCACTCACATTCATTAATCATTACTTATGCCCATTCCTACTGGAAACAGCAGCAGATTGACTGGGAGGAAGCTAGGTTAGAATCAACCTGCTATACCTCCTGAATCATTGCTGCCCGGACATGCGATGTAGATTGGAACCTGGAGTGCAGAGGTAGGAAAATGAGAAACTAAAAAACACACGTGAATTTCCTCTGCAGAAAAAAGCTGACAGGGTCTTTAAGCATTAATAATTTGCTTATCATATAAAAAATGCCTGTAAAGGAAGTTAAATCTAGTTTTATCAGAGACCACCACTACTTATAAAAAATATGTACCACAAGTGTTGAGCTCCTTTATTTTTAGCTATGAGGATGTTAAATAATTTGGCTGTGAAAAGCAGTTTCTCACTTTTAAGCAAAAGTACAAATATGAATAATAGCAATAATAAATGAAAACAAAAACCAAATTTGCACAAAACATCACACCTACCAGCTCACTCGCAAGCACAAGATGCCAATAGTTCTTTATGGAACAAAAAAATATACCAACTATCCTTGAAACTGGTGCCAGTTAATCTTTGGATGTTATTTCTGAATGTGTGTGTGTTGGTGTGCATGTGTGTGTGCATGAGTGTCTGCCTTTTTTAAAGATACAGCTGGTGGATGCTACAAGAAAAAGGAATAGAGACCATTAAGTTGAACACGATACATTTTATCTGAGGAAATTAGACAGTTTATATTTGCCAAACAATTATTCCAATTTTAAATTCTTTCATTTGAAAAAAAAAAACGAGTTTAGTGTAGAGTTACCATGGCAAGACAAAGATGGTTATGGCAAGACAAAGATAATGGAGTGGAAGTGATGAGAAAGAAAGATAATACCTCATGAGCGTCATTGGAAAATATTGGGAGAGATAAAGGAGAGGCAGATGGACAAAAAGAAATGGTGTCAGGACACAAAGAATTAATCTGTTTCTGAACTCTTCACGAACTCTGAGAGAAATCTTGTTAACCAGCAGTAAAAAAAAAATAAAAATTTTTAGTTCTCTTTTTTATATAAAAAAGGAAGAAATTTCCTGCATTGTAGTACACATGTTAAAAACATTTATTCCTAAATTAAATTGAATTCACCATCTCTCATCAATGTCCTTCAACACAAATATAAATTTTACTGTGGGGTTTCTAAAAAGAAACCCATAGAAAATCATTACCTACTGGCTTCCCACTGTTAGTGAATCAGAGTAGTGAACGCTAACATTAGGCTATGAAATGTAATATAATTATATAAGAAAGTGATAGCAGCAGTGCAGAGTTGGATGTACTCCACAAGTGCCACATTATGTTGTGTGAAGCTTTGCAGTTATATTAGCAAGAACATTGTTTTGCACTCTGGGCACACACGAGTAAATAATTAATTGTTTGGAAAAAGTTTTATCTTTTTTGAGTTTTCCTCCACTATGCTTTCAATTGGTAATGAGGTAAATGTTCACTTAAATACTCCATGTGTCTGTTTTTACAAAAGATTGTGTGTAACTTAAGTTTGGTCTAATGTGCGACACTATTAGGAAAAAGGAAAAACAGGAGGTCTGTCTGCCATTCCTCTTTTTCATCACTCCATGTGAAGCTGCTGATGCATCCACTGTTACTTTGCACATGATACCCATTGGATTTGTTTCAAGAGGGTTACATCAGGATGGTCTTGACAGGACTGTCTTGGGTGGCACAGGATTTTATTGCCTTTATTGTTTTTGTGAAGCACTTTGTGCTACGCTTTCTGTATGAAAAGTGTTATATAAATAAAGTTTATTATTATTATTATTAATACTGACAGGTAAAGAAAAAAATATTCTCAATGCAATTCTCACAATTTTAGAATTTAGTGATTTAATATTCCCATTCAATATTTCAAATTATGATAAAAAAGCCCTGTTTCTGATCCAATTTAGAAAATTGTAGGATGGATTCCCAGGAGAAGAAAATGCACACAAGTATTAGATGTAACATTTGGAGAAGAAGTGACTGCTAGGCATGACACGATAACAAATTTTGCTGTACGATTAACTGTCTCAAAATTTCGACTAATGTAATGTTAATTCTATAATAATGCAAGTGCACCCTTTTAAAGATCAATTAACTTCATCAAAAAGAACTTGTTCCACTCGATCTGGAAGAAATTTTACAACCTAACTAAAATAATAAATAGAATGGACTCTCAGTCTTATTGTTAATGAACAAAAACCAAACACAACTAAAAGCAATAAACAACAAATAACAACAAATAAACAAAATTCCCCCCCCAAAACAGGGCTCAGACAGAGAAAACCAGCAAAACTACCAATTAGTACTTAAGTAAACAAACAAAAAACTACCAACAACAATATACCGTGTACATAAAAGCACAAGCCTCAACAGACGAGATTTACTTCTCTCGTCTCTTTAGTCTGGAAGGTTCCGAGTGAGAAATACCAGCATATTTACTTTATGTGGTTTAAGGCAAGATCTCTCAGTAAGAGCAATGTTGCAAATGAGGGATACTAGCGTGAACACGTTAACTGGTTCACCACGGTCATTTGCAATAAATCTAAACTGCTCCCACATCGCCTTTTTATTGGCTTGCTCTGGGGTTGCTTCAACTCACGGACAGCAAATTTCTTAAACATATGGGGCGAAGAAACTGTTGTCTCTCATTAGCTCAGAGCTGATAGTTCTCATAACACTCAATGGCTACACTCTACAGTTGTTGTGTTGACAGACACCATCTGCTGGCGGGAGGGTGTCGTGACACGACAAGGTGGCTGTCAACTAAGAGCTTGTGTAAAGAGGGAGAGATAGAAAGAAAATTATTGCGGCCATAAAACTTATTGTGCTCATTTTTTCTTATCGTTCAATTAACTGACTTATTGATAATCGCGACAGGACTAGTGACTGCAGATGGTACCTCTTCTGGGAGCAAGTAAGAAAGTAATAATCCAGGCGTGATTACAATATCACATTGAATAGTGAGTGACACAAATCTGGTCACACAGTTACATAAGGCTGTATATAATCTGAATGGACAAATCTTTTAACGTGTAAAGCGAGTGGGAAAAAGTGTTTGGAGGTGACAGGTGTTGAGATATTAATCATATATCCTGTTATAGTTGGAGAATAAAAGTATAACAGTCTAAAGATGGCTGCTTTACTAAAAGAATACATTTTATTTTCGGTCTGGTTAGAAACTGGTTACAGTGTGCAGTTGACTGTCCGGATTTTGATGTTGTCCAATTCTTGTGGGTCTGTACATAAAGATTTCTCCTTATTCAGATGGTACCTCTTATAAAGTAGGCTAGTTCCACATGGCTCATACTGCACCAGGGCAATAAGCTCAAAAACACAGTGAGAGTCATAAAGACAGAAATTTAGTAAAAAGCATATTCCGTCAGAACATAATCTGGATTCATTCAACACGTGCACAGTCACCAGGAAACTCGTAATCATGTGACACTTCTACCAAAGATGCATGTCATGAGATACGGATACAATAACAACTTTAAAAACGATAACTTAGCTGACAGCAAAATGTCTGAACTAAGTATTTCAGCCTTTTATCACTCTGCATGATTTCGAAAAAATATATTTTATACAAGCCTTTAATGTAAAAAATGTAAACTTATTTTGCCAATTTGGGGACAAGTGAACATCAAGATTCAGCATTGGAACATTGGCCACTGCCATTAGTTGAAAGTATCCTATTTATCGATAGGCTGATCACAGTCAGCTGAATATCAGCCAATGCTGGTGTTTGGATGATGTATTCAAGTGTGCCCTTAAAATGGTCCACCATATGTGTATCATCATTGATAGAGGAGAACAAGAACAACCCCAGGCTTCTTTTCACTACTGCAGCCAGACTTACTACAGCCACTTTCAGACTTGCACTGCGAACATGTGCAGTATAAAGTCCATCTGCCCTTTTACCGTAAACAACATATCGCTTCCTCGCTCACTGTTTACATTTCTTTTGTGTTAAGGCAAAAAGATGTACCACAACATTTCAGCTCTTGTGACATAGGGGCTAGTCGGTAAATATCAACTACAGGTAACATTTGTCTGAATGCAAGCGGTATCAAACACAAAGTCCACAACATCACCGCTTTTTACAGCAAGTCTGCATGCGGCCTAAGAGTCATAGTGCATGGAGCCATGTCTTCCTTTAACTCTTAGCTGGAAGTACTTTCTTTGTTAGTTTCCTTAGCTATGCTATTATTTGTCATTAATTGCCTCATATGAAAAGTGACTGTAGACCGGCTGAAATTGTTTGAAAAATGCCTTGAGATCACATTGTTGTGATGTGGCGCGATACAGCTGAACTGAACTGAATTCCTTGGTTGATGGAGTTTGGTATATTGGTTGTGTATTTAGTGTTAAACTATTATTTTCCACAACCTAATCAGCTACTGTATCTTATTTCCAAACATAAGCAGGTATTGAATTTTCCACATCTAGTTAAGGTTTTGGTCCATAAATAAAACTAAAGGAAAGTTTCCTTAGAAAAGAGAGAAAAAAATGCTCACTGCAGAGTGAAACAATGATCAAGTTTCAAGTTTTACTGATAAAATTTACTGATTAATAAAGCTAACATTAAGCTGACATTTTATGACAATATTTCTGATAGGGGCGTACAAATGCATCGGCTTAACATCGGTATCGGCCGATGTTTGCCCTGTAAAGGACCATCGGCAAATTAAAATGACATTCCCCGATGTTTATATATAATCAGGGTTTCCTCTACATTCATTCAGCAGTGGCGCCCCGCCATTCTTAAAATCCAGCCGCTGCTGCTTCATTTTTTTAAACTGACGAGAAAAAAGAGCTGCTGTTGCTTTTTTTATAATGTAGCCTATTTTATTTGTTTTACAAGGATCTGATATCCTACAATTATCATGGGGCCCCTATGGGAAAGGCAGGTGTAGGCTGTTGCGTACATATGACAAGCCTCAACCCCCATTACCCCCCACCCCCCGGGGCTTGAACTTTGGTGTCGCCATAGTTACAAAGTTTTGTAACGGAAACTTACAATTTACAGTTGATAACAAGTTACAACTAATGTCAACCGGAAAGTGACATTAAAGGTTGTTTCTGTTTCATAAATTGGTCTGATTGAATTAGTGCTCATTCAAGGATTGAGTGATGAAGAGCTGAAAGATTTGTATGTTTCTGTGGCACAAAAGTAGTAATAAGTAACAAAAAATACAAAAAACAAACATCGGCCATTGGCCAAGATGTAATGTTAGATATCGGTATCGGCATCGGCCCAGAATATCCCAATCGGTGCATCTCTAATTTCTGAGTATCACTTTGGTGCCGTAAACCTTTAAACATGCTATTATACTGTATAACGGGCTGAATGTGTTGGTGTTTGCTAACAATTGATCCAAAGCAGGGGTTCGTCCGCACCATCATCACGCCTGACCTACCTAACAAATCAGCTGGGAGCATCACATCACATATATAACACATCCACACAAACAGAGTGGCAGGCTCAGTCGATGTCACCTCCCTCAGTGATGATAACATGAGCTGACATAACACTCGATGCTGTGTGGCTCCAGCCAGTCGGTGTATCTGGTTTGTGTGTGCTCAGTCTAACCCTCATCCTCCCCCACCCCACCCGGCGGGTACTGTGGCATCCCATGATGCTCTGTCTGCGACAAAGGGCTGTGATGTCAAGCTTCGGTCACATGATGTAAACAGGAAGTTGTATGGTCACAGAATAAGAAGCCGAATGAAAACATTCAATTGATGGATAAAAAATTGGAGCAGACTCTAAATTAAAAAGACGAATAAATCATTAACTATACGGGCATACTGTGTTTAAATTAACCATGACATTCGTAAGGAAACAAAGGGGAGAAGTCACGGCACATTTTTCTCCTTCTGGGAATTAAATGCCAGGAAATCGTCGATGCCTTTGTGATTCTGAGAAATACGACATACAGCAGCACCTCTGCTGACCAGCTTTTATTACTGTTAGACATTAACATATTTTCTGAATGTGTGTGCATGTTTTTATTAGGATGCAAAGGTGAGAGTGTGTTGATGCAACTCATTCAGTGTGCGTGCGTGTGTGTGTGTGTGGGATTGTTTTTGTGTGAGGCCATTTGCATGAAGGAGAATCAGCCAGGCAGCCAGAAGCGGGCTAATCAGCTCCTATTAGCCTGTGTTCCCTTTGCTCTTAATAAGATTATTGAAGGCAAGAAAGGCTGAGAATGGACTGCTCAGAGCACAACAAAAGAGTCACTGATGGTCTTCCTGATCCCACAAAAACAGAAATGTGTCCCTTAAACATGCACCAGTCGTCTGTGTGGTCACATCCGGCTCTGGCCGTAAAGTCAGTTTCTCATAAACCAACTAAACCAGTTAAGATTTGAAAAAAAAAAAAAAAGGGGTGACATGTATACTCCACACAACACCTGCAGTGGATTTATGGGGTTTTTTTTCTTCTTAATGATCTGTTAATTGTTTTACTTCTACTATATCTACAGTACAGTGAAACACTACAGAAGATTTAAGCTATTCTTAATCTGATTCCTAATCTCATTTGACAAGCAACCTCTCATCTTACATGGCCTACAAAATTCAAGATCTTAACCTATATGTTACATAACATCAACTTTTTCTGGTAGCCTGTTGTTAAATCTTGCAAAAAAAAGCAAAAAGACAAGGAAATCCTGTTTGGTCAAGCAGGAGGAAAGAAAGATGATATGATGTGATTTATAATGTTAGCATCCCACCTATCTACGCTCTGGTCCCTCATGTCTCCCATTCCTCTGCCAGCCTTTCTTTCTCTCTGTGCCTTTATTTTCTATCTCCCACTGATCTCTCATCTCCAAAAATAGGTCTGTCCTGTGATATCATGTTGGACGATGATGACATAAGATGAGAAAATGAAGAGTAATCCCTGCATGCTAATTATCAAACTGATATGTCGTGACTCAGAGGGCTTTACTGTGCAATATATCATGTAGGACAGTACATATATACTGTGTAATCAGGGGAATATAGTGTCAAATCTATCTTATCCTATCTTTCAGAGAGTTCAGCTTAATCTATCTATTATGTTTGAAATGACAAATGCTAAATCAAACTGTCTAAAGTAATATCTACAGTAAAGTAATATTTTTGGGCATGAACCTACAAACTATGAGGATGGGTATAAAACCTTTATAGAAACCTGCATCCATCTGTAAAAGATACAAATGTGATGGCAGCATGAATAAAGCTGAAATCAATTGTCTTAATGGAGCTATAGCTGATATTCTTTTAATCTTTCTTTAAAAGAAAGTGGTTTCTGCACGGTATATTATATGGTAAAAGAGGGAAATCGGACTTACCCCTTTTAAGTCCAAAACTTGAAATACTTCTGTAACTTCCGGATTTCAATCAGCCAGTAAGAGCGTTCCCACTAGGGAAGTTAACCCCATTGGTCGAGAAAGAGGGCGTCACGCCAAAGCTAAAAATTAGCCGCTATCGCTAACAAAAGTGTCCTGGACTCATACATATGAGCAATCAATGAGTCATTTATTTTTATGGACTTTCCCCTATTACCACATAATATACCGTGTAGAAACAATTTTTCTTAGAAAGATTAAAATAATATCAGGTATAGCTTCTTTAAAGATGATCCTAGTTAAAGGGGGAAAAAATATCTCAATTTGTGTGCCTTTGCATGAGAACTATGATTTTTTTATTTGAGGCTATTTAACATTTTACCAAGAAACTGAGTTGGTTGAAGAGTCTGTTATCCCAACTAAATGAGATATCCAACATTTTCCTATGTGTACAAAAACTCATCTTTTGTTGTGCTTTGAGGTATTTCCTCCTTTAAAGACCTCACTATAAGCTTTTTAAGGACATTTTGCTATTTTGCAGTCAGGGTCTGAAAATGGAGGGATTTAAATGCTGCAAACCTATTGCAGGTCACAATCTCTTTAGTTTATGTGTGGACAACTATGATGGAATTCAATAAAAGATATTGTACAGTTCTCCTTTTAAGACATGTGAGGCATGAACCATTTTTGTTATGCGTTAAGCTATGCAGTTAACCACAAGAAACACTAAATCAGTGTTTCACATGCGAGTCCCTGATGGCCCATTCTCAGTACACATGAGATAAACCTACTAAGAACAGCCCAACTTCAAATGTTTGTTGAATAATTTCAAATTTTGAGTCCTGCACTGAATTTTTGATCACTTTGTCCTTGGAACTGATGCTTTTGACAAGAATAAAACTTCATCCAGATGTCCCTGAGATAAAACATCCACAAAAGATGGCACAGCTGTGAGGCTCAAACACCGATTTAATTCGACGTTTAGAATTCAATCCACTGACTCTTGGATCAAAGTAAAAAATTCTGTGAAACTTGAAGAAGTATTTTCGCTTCATTTCAAAGTGTAAGTGTAAGAACATGAGCCTTGAAGCAGCAATTAAAGAAACGGAAATATAACTTAAATAAACTGTAATCAAATTCTTATTTTACACATATTTGAAAAACCTGATTGAACCGGTTCAGCACTTACTTGTGGGGCTAAATGATGTGAATCAAAAAACAAACAATGCATCATCTTTTGTGGGTGAGGCAGCATCTGTTCAGCTAGTACTTATTGATAGCTTTGCAGCTGAACTCAGCCCCTGTGCCTTCCTGTCCTCTCTTCTCCAATCAAACCTATGCAATTGTAGCTTGGGTCTATTTTTAGCTGGGGACATTCAGAATCCAGATGTTTAGAGAGCGAGCAAGATCATAAATGCATACAAAATAGCCAACGCTGGTTTTGGCCGACCACCAAAAGCGACGTATTAATCCTGGGTTGGCATTAGGCCAGCCACGGCGGTATCAGACATCTCTCCTCTTTATTGCACATGAGCTGAAACATTACACAAACTCCACATGTATGGCAATACAAATACACAGAAAGCTGCAATTATACTTACAGCTGGTCACAACCAGCACAGGTAACTGGACAAACAAATCTCCTCATCTTATTTCTTTTTTTGTTCATTTTCAACTTCCCCCATGTTTCTGCAGCTCTTAGTCAACTTCATCCCACCTTCTTTTAAGTTCTTCCCCCTTTATTTCTTCCCTCATCACCCACAACCTCTCCTCTTCTGTGCATCCTAACCTCTTTTCCTCCTATCATCACCACCCCCGATGTTTTTTTCTTAATTTCCTGCTCCTCTCAGTCTGTCTCTACTCTTTCCTCTCTCCTGTTGAGAGGCTTCTCCTCAGACACTCCACAAGTCTCCATGGCCACAGTTGTCACGGCACCAGGCTGGGCTGTGTGTAAAACTAGGTGAAAGAGTAGCATACTGAATATAAACATACAGCCAGTAAAAACACACACCTGAAATGTGCATGGAAACACTGCACGTTGTACAGAGGCATGATTAAGCATTCACACCATGGTGAAAACAGCTGTGTGCAAAAACACAAGAACCCAGCGTCCAGCCGGCCACATCGATTAGAAAATATTAGCCTGTGGCCACAAGATAATCGACCGTCTCATTCCCAAATTGTAAAAACTCATGGCCACAACTTCATTATCTCATGGCCACAACTAAGTTATCTTTGGCCACAAGTTTAGTTTTTTTCTGTTGATGTCACCAAAAAGTCTTCTTACTGTAAGAATTCTATCAGGAAAGGACTATTTTTATAATATTTGAGCCAACTCCTGAGGGAAACAGTCAACATCTTAGATATCTGCTGTTTGGTGCTCCAGGTTTCCTCTTTGCTCAGTAATAAAGGGGGGGGAAACACTTTTGCTGCTAAATTTACAGCTGTGAAACTAGTAAATCTTGACAGTTCAAAATCAATGCAAAAGTATAATTTTCTGGGTATATCAGTGAGAGTACAGAGCCAGGATATACAACCAGGTTAGTCCAGCGCTCAAGTCTCTGCACTGGCTTCCTGTCGCTCAGAAAATAAACTTTATAACAGCTCTGCCTGTGTACAAGTCCTTTCATGGTCCAGCACCAAGGTGCATCTCTGACATGCTAGAACAGTATGAACCATCGCGGGCTGTGTGAACCTCAGGGAGTGGTCTCCTGGTGGGTCCCAGAGTCAGGACTAAACATGGATTAAACAGCAACTAAAGTCTGGAACAGCCGGAAGATATTAGACAAGCACAGTTTGTCAATGTTTTACACAAGCTGAATTTGGCCAGCTTAAGGCAGCTGAATTTATTCATTTTATTTTTTGTATGATTTAATTTTAATCTTAAAATATGTTTTTATTCATTTATTTATTTATTTATGTTTCTATTTATTTCTTTATTTATTCATTAATCAAGTTGCTTTTTCTGTGTGAAATGTGCTTATTTGTAGAACTGACTTGCCTTGCCAATATTAGTAAACATGGGTTTCTGTCTTTCGCTGTATTTTAACATCCAATGTTACATTTGAGATGTCAGTGTGTTTTTACATAATGTTGATAAAAACCCAAATAACCCGCCAAAAACTGATCAGACACAAAGTTATTACAGATTAATTTCCTCCACAAACATTATCAAAACACTAATCACAAGCAATCTTCGTTTTACAGTAAGTGCAACAGTCCCTTCCTTCTGTGAAACCAGCTTCCTGCAGATTCACTTGTACAGCTAAGCATCCTAAAATAAAGGAGGGAACTGGTGTATGCTGGAGATTTAAGTTCTCATTTATCCCACGAGCCATAAACCTGCTTAGCTGTAACAGATAATCTCCTCATCACATTTCCTGGTCATTCAATCTACTGCCACTTTCATTATTCATTTCAACAGTTTTGCTTGCATAATGTACACTTTTCATTTGAGGACCTGCTGAAATCGTTTACTGTGGTAAACATGAATCATGCGACCTTTTTTTTCAAACAAGTCAAACATATGAGACTTCTCGATGCATTACCAACTAATACGCCAGCTGATCCGTATTATAGTTGGTGAATCATGTGAGTAGTGGAAAAACATTTAAAAACCAAACAGAAAGGCATTTTATGTTTTATCATTCAGATAGAGGTAGTGTCAATATTCCCTTCTTTCTCACTTCTAAAAAAACACAGTATCTGAACATGCCTTGCTAGTTCTTGTGGAACGATAATCTGTTTTTTACTTTGTACTCACATGCACGTTAAAAAATATTATTTGCTTTTGATTCTAATCTTTCATTGAAATTCAATATAAAGAGCTTGTAGACAGCAGACTGCAAACAGCAAATTGGGTCAAGTCCACTGGAACACAGTGTTTTAGTCACTTTGGTGTACAAAGCTTAACACTACATTCAGAAAGTGTGCACTGATCTGTGCCAGAGAAAAGCATTGAAACTGCAGTGCACTCTTATTAGGCTCATTTCAGTTCCTATTTCGATTCAGTTTGTCTTTAAAATGCCGATAATCAAATGTTATATCAGTGTATATTTACAGGAGACATTCCACCTTAGTCCAGTGTATGAGCTTGTGTGTGAAACAGAGAGAGCAAAAGTGTGTTTATTTTTGTTAACGCCATATTCCCTGCAGTTCCGTCCCTTGGCCTTCGGGTGCTAAGCAGTGAAAGTAGCAGGCCTCTTGACATCTGGGCTTTTGTTACCCTATAGCCTTAAAACCTGTAAAGCCCCTAGGCTCCGTTTGAAATACACAAACACTTGCAAAACGCTTAGCCACACACTCCCACAAATCTTGCTGCGCCTGTGTGTGTAAACATAATTTCTGCATGGGTTTTAGCAGATGTACTTTCAAAGTGAGTGTAAACATGTTAAGTGTTTTCTGACCATTAATGGATATAAAATCTCCCTCCTGCTACAGGCAAGTATTTCCCACAGAGTATTTCAAATTAACCTCTGAGAGAGTTTCATTGCTTCTCAGTCTAAAACCGAGTATTTGTATTTACTGAAGCTATACACAGAATATATTTAATATATGATAGTAATGAGGAGGGGTGGCAGCCTAGAAAAGGAAAGAAATGACTCAGTGATGGGACTGCACATGTATAAAGCTGTGTGATCACAAATGCCCTGAGGCACCTTTAACCACGACTGCAATCTTAAAAACACGGTGGGATGTTTGTGCTGTCTCTGTGGGACATTTCTTACAGAATACATTGCCTCTAGTCCCATACCTTTCCTTTATCTTCTCTACATTATTACCCTAATCTAAACATACTAATAAATCTTAAACTCAAGTCTAAACCCTAAAAAAACAACTATCAGATTTTGCAAAATGTGTGAACTACATTGGTCCCATTTGCAATTTAAGTAATCTGTTAACAGTTACTTTGTCTGCCACTTAAAAAACATAAAAGAAAGAAAATTACTGACATTGAATCCTCTTCTGCAGCCTGGTTTACTCAGTCTGCGAGACAGCAGAGTTGAAACTTACTTTGTGAAAGTCCTCACATTATTATTTTGACTTCACGGGTGAAAAGGACAATGTAATCAGAGAAATGCAAGTGTCTGTTAGCAGGAACAGCTCTCCTGCTCCACAACACTGAAGCACTGTGTGGAACGACTACAGCTACAGAAACAACTGGGTTCTTGTTGTTTTTTAACACTTCTGTTGTCCAGCATTGTAGCGAGCAGAATGATGATCTGGCTGCCGCGTTGTGTCGAGTAGATTTGCTTTGCCAAGAGAGGCTTTTAAATATAAAGCCCCTCTTCATAATCAGAATCAGTTTTTTCCTTTTATTTATTTTTTATTGTTTATTTTGAATGATTCTTTATTACTACATTTACACGTATAAAGAATTAAAAAGAGAAAAGAAAAGACGGAAGCGAAGGAGAAAAAAGAGACAGAGAAACAAAATACATAAAAGAATGCAAACAAACCAGACTATAAACAAATACTGCACTTTTACATAAACACCATACAGAATACCTCACGTCCCTGCAGTAACGCAAAGCTGACAACCATGAGGAGCACCTGAGAAAGATGAACTAGCAGAAAAGACACTATGTAACTGGACTAACACCAGAACAGTGAACTTGCCATCAAACACAGTGCTCATTTGATTTACTCCAGCATGGAGTGTTCTGGTACCATAGCCCTGCTTTAGAGAGTCTCAAAACATCCACTGCACCAAAGCTGCATGATTTCTGTTCCTTTTTTTTTCTAGAAACTTTCACAGTTACAATTTTCCAGCAAACTAAATTACCTAATAACCTTTGGTTGCTTGTTTTTATGTCAGGAAATATGACCCACAATTGTTTCTGAAACTACATGGAGCTAGTTTCAGAGAGCTGGTAGCAGGATACATTAAACCAGCCTTCTGCTAAAACAAAACATTTTTTTTACATTTATGACACAGCCGCAAAAGATTCCTCATGCATTCTTTAACATGACTTTTCCAGGTACTGTCTTTTTAAAGTATAAACAAGACCATAATGAATACCATTGTCATTTTCATATGGAGCCCTTTCCATGCTGTATTTAATTATTAATCTTTTTTACCTGTCAGGATGATGAGGATGATGTTTAGATGCCCTAATTTCCAAAAAGAGCGACCTTTTACAGAAAGAATAGCGTATGATGGTTCAACTCCTCCGACAGTTTTGACGTTTGCAGCTTCACACCAATCTTTTCAACATATTACATCGTTCATTGAGAAATCCTTAACAAATGATTATATTCTGACTGGAACACTGTATTTTATTTCATTAATAACTTGCAATGAATGACACAATGACGCAAATATATTGACTTGTTTTGATATTTTAGTGCTTATTTGGTAATAAACAAGTCATATCAGAACCAACACACACATGCAGATACACCAAACAACCTTGGACGTGCTGCAGTTTCACAAAGGTTACCTGACATGTTTGCGCAACATCCAAGCATGATTTGGTCCATGGTGTGATAACGTGTAAACAACACTTTCTCTCTGCATGACAATTCAAATATTCTCATACCCCCTAGCTCAAACACACACACACACTAAAACTAGTGTTGACATTTGATGAAACCCTCACACACACACAAACCTGAAAGATGAACAGTGAACCTTAACACAATAAACCAACAGGTTTAATGAATCCCAAACAACATTAATGATGATCTTAATCCATCCTAACATCCGTCCTTAAAAACCTCTCCCTGACAAAAAAAAATCATAAATCTAATGATTTACACCAATCAGAATTTTTTTAATGCTATTTTTGAAGGCATGGTTTCTCTTTAAATGTAATATTTTGTTCAATTCTCTCTTTCAACATCCAGATACGTATTCCGCATTGCTAACTTACCTAACCTGCACATGTAGCAATTTTGGGTTGAAATTATTGGAAATTGTGAGCAAGTTTAGATGCAAGGTATATACAGGGAAGTAACCTATAGTGGAAACAAAGAGGCTGTTTGCTGCAGTGTTCTTCTCTTCATGAACCTCATAACAGAGATGAAGAATGAAGGATGCATTCTGAGCAGCACACATTCTCATGGAAACAACTACATCCTTTCTTGACACCCGCCTACACACACACATAGTATAGAGTCACACACACTAAGATGGAAACGTTTTTCCATCCAAACAGGATGAAGACAGTGGATGTACCGTACATAAGATGTGAGAGCATGTGAAGTCTTTTGTCTCTGCGATCTTATAGGAAGCTATTTAATGTAGATATATTACTAGAAGGTTGGATTACCTCAGCTGAATCCTATTGATAAAGAAGAGCAGCTGCTCTACAACAAAATCAGCTTTTAAAAAAATTTTGAACATATAGTTTTAGGTCTTTCAAGATTTTACTGCTTAGACTTCTAATCATATCAACAAGGCCAAATCATCTACAATATTTTTGACTGTTTCTGTTTCTTTTAATCCAATTCAGGGTTCTTGTTATAACTATCAATCTATTTTTTCTAATATTCCAGGGATAAATCATCAGTCTGGTATGATTTCTCTCAGTTTCTCCTACCTACAACACAGCCAGTATATGCTTAGAGAATATACACACTCCCTCACACACACATCACGTGACTGATGGAGCAGCAGTGCTTAGTGTGACTCTCATTTCCCCTCCTCTATAAACCTTTAATCCCTGACTGAAAGAAAATTATGCAACTTGACATTTGGTGCTCAGATTTGTACTAAACATACAAAAAACATAAACAAAGCTATCATACTCAAAACAAAAAAACACACAAGACTGTGTACAAGTTATACACCAAAACAGATATGCTAAACACACGCATACATACATGAATATCTACACGTATACATGCACACAGAATAATTATATAAGCAGAACGTTTGACCTCTGGAGAATTTTCTGATGTTACAAATATACATTGCTATTTTCTAATTGCCTAACTGATAACACACTCCAACAGTTTTAAACATATATATGTACACACGCTGGATGATATACTTTCCTCACTTTATAAAACAACAACACATGAGAAAGTGAAGAGAAATAAAGAGATGGGTGAAAAAAGAATCATGGACACTTTCTGTTAAAGGTCTAAACGTAGTGTCATAAGATCAAAACACGCTATAGAATAGATGATCCAAAGAGTGGACATGCACATTTTAGTTTGAGAGCGCTCTTTTTCAAATTGCACCACATACAATAATTAATAAAGGATGTTTAGTCCCCTTGTCCTGGAAAATAAAATGTATTCAATGTCAGACACATGCCGTACTTCTTGTGAAACTGCTGAGAAATAAAAGGGGCTCCGCTTAACGTTCATACAAATTTATGCAACAGCTGTGATCTCAGGTCACCTGCAAACTGAAACCAAACAATTTGAAATCTTATAGCTGAAATATAATTTCAAAGAATCACCGTGAAGATCACAATTTCAGCGAGGTTTATGGGAGACATTTTTATATATTTTATATTGCTAATACTTTAAGTAAATAAGAAAAAGATGGATTTTGGATGCTCTTTGCTTACAGTCCTTATTCTGTAATGACTAACAGCTAAACACCCCTGCTGCAGTGTCTGACTATGGCTTTAATCATAAAATTATCTGGCTTGTTACCATGGTTTTAACTTTAATATCCTACCCTGCATTAGACTTTTTACTCTTTGATCTGTGACTCATGCTGTACATGGGAAGGCTCACCCACATGCAGTTAAAATGAACTCTTATCATGGGGACAGACAAGCACACTACCACTCAGGTTGGTTGACATACTAGAAGAAACCTCAAGCATTCTAAAAAAAAAACAACACTTGAAATAAATAATCCTCCTTGGTCAAAATTTCTTTTTAAGAAACTGGGGTTGTTGGATGGCATTAAACTTACAACATCCATTCTAGGGCTGTCCCAATACCACTTTTTCACTTCCGATACCGATACCGATACAGATAAAGAGAGTTGAGTATCTGCTGATACCCGATACCAATACTTACATTTTGTTATGAGCAAAATATTGGGTCAAACCTCACCTCAAAACCTTAAGGTGTAACTGATTAAGTCCACAACAGAAGGTGTGAGAAAAATTTTGTCATTAATTATTAACCAATGAGTTAATTAAAAATAAATTTAAAGACTTTGTGTAACACACAGCACATTTCACATTTCTGTTGTAAGAAAAAACAACCTGAATACACCCTGTTGAAAATGCACTAGGGAGATCTCGTAAAGGGTGCTGAGGTAAAAGGGCTGGATAGAAAATGTTGATTGCCTGGTATCGGCAACAGTATCGGCATATTTCAGTGCAGGCCGATACTTTCCGATCCGTGTTTTTTTGTTGGTATCGGCACCGATAACCGATACTGGTATCGCATCGGGACAGCCCTAATCCATTCTTTCATAAAACAATTGCTCCGATTAGTTTGTGCCAGGCTTCCTCTTAAATACAACAGGCGCTCAAAGGCAGACAGGCCATAAGTAAACATTCGCAAATCTGACTGTGAAGATGACAAAAAAGAAAAAAAACAAACGCAAAAACAAACACTGACTCATTGATTTTATGGAGGTTTTTGTTGATTCTGCACCAGAATTGGATGAATGAATGACAAACACACTAATCAACTGATAAAAGAATACATTGTTGATAACATGAAGGCATTGTCCTCCTTAAATACAGTATGGAATAGTCGCTGATAGCATGTCTGTCATTTTGTTTATTCAGTGAAGTCACCATGTGTGCCCTTTAACACAGATACACAAGATTCAGCTGAATTATAATCTAACATCACTGCATGTATGTGTTTCTTTGCAGGGGGATAGTCAGATCAAACCAGATTATTAAGGGTTCACTATCTGATATTATTCTGTTTCAAAGATAGATGGACACAAGACAGATGTGAGGATACCATGCAGTGTGTACTCAAACATTAAAATATGTGCATAAGAGACTTGATGGAAAAATACTTCAGTCATTAAACATTAAACACCAATTCTTTTGGATATTTTTCTCTTATTGTCATATAGTTTCTGTTAGGAGTTAAAGCAGGTGTCAGTGTTGAATAAGATGTTAACACAACAAGTTTATCTGTACAACTGGAGCAACTACAACAAAAGCAAGTGATCAGACTTCTACAAAACAGCTCAATTCTTCTTATATATGATTTAATAACTTTGATTAAATAGCCTTTGAACATGAAACGGTAACTTGTGCATTTCATCCTGTTTTTTAATTGCAGTGCGGTTTACACTTACTTATTCAGCTGCCAAACTAATCCCAAACTAAATCAAAATCAGTTCTTAGTTTCTTTTCAAGATTTGAAAACGTCTGTAGTTCTTCAGGCTTTGGTTGAACACAAACCAATATGAACCAGAAGAACATTTTAACAATTAACATGTAACAACATCAGCACACAGGCCCGTTAGATGAACCATAAACTAGTCGATGGCACAATTCAGCATTTAAAATCGAGTCAGCTGAGGTTTTGCTGCAGATCCTACAGAGAAAAAGCAAGATTTCCATGTCAGTATCAGATTGAAAATGTCATCAACGCAGGTACAAGCTGGTCATGTACTCAGTGAATAAAGTATGCACATTGTTTTAAAAAGCCTGACAGCAAGCCCACCTGGTGCCCAACCCAGATCTGTTTGCCCATGTATTTTGCAAACACAAATACAACATGACCAACAAACAAAGCTTACATAGCAATGAATAATCAGATTGTGCAACAGGAAACCATTCAGATTTGGGATGATGGAGGAAACAATGGACAAAGGTTTTTGCAGCATTAATTAAACACATGAGCACTCACCTCATACGGGGGTATGCTAACACAGCTACAACACTGGGAACAACTGAACACCGCTCTGCGAGGTCACAGCTAATCACACCATCTATTGTCTGAACCATTGGTAACTTACAATGTTGCTGAAAATAACAGCTGGTATGGATATGATACAATATTTATGTTAAAGCTTAACTACACTGTTATCTATATCTATATTTTGCACACAAGAACATCAAATCAAAGGAAACATAACTATCAAAGGCAACTTGTATTTCGTCTCTGAAACCTATTCTGCTCCATTCATCTACATTTATATCAAATCATCTCAGGGAGATGCACTCCCTTCACTTTTATTATAAAATATTCTCCTTACTTCATACTCTCACACAGCAGATTCATAAAGGATTCTTATGGGATTATAAACTGATCAGGAGTGTATGTTAGCTAGCGGTCAAAGGGGCTGTCATAAGTCTACTAAATCAGCTTAATAGGATACTAATCATTCAACACTCTGCACAGTAAAGGATAATGCAGGAGATTGGGTTAGTTAAATGACAAGAAGAAGATGAATAGACAGCAGGCTATAAAGCGTAGGAAGAGACTGAGGCAGTTGAGGAGACAGAATGACACATTTAATAATATGAGAGGGATGAAGAGATGTGCAGGGAGTGCTTCACATGTCACAAGTCTGAGAAACAAAACAAAATAAATGATGCAAATAAGGAAATGCAGAAACACTGCAGGCTTTCATTTCAAAAGAGATGTTTGCAGACTTCTGTTGTCGCCATGTAATTCATGGGAATTATCAACATGAGCTGCAACTGCTTGTGATTACAGTGATTGCTTGAAAGTCTCATCTGAGTCAATGAGAAAAAAAGAGGTCATACATCTCTCATTCATCCTAAATTGTATAAACAAACAAAATATTATATCACTCTGTTTTTAAAATATCATTTTTTGTTTGTTCATCCATTTATTGTAAATGTTAACTTTTAAAGAAATATTAAACTCCATTGTAAACTACATTGGACACAAAAACTGATTTAACTTTGATTGAATGTTGACTGTGCAGGATTTTGAAGTATGTTGACCGGTCCTGATATCACCTTTGTAAATAGAAAATTTATCATGATAAAAATGGTATTTGCATGTGTGTTTTATTTATTTTCTTTATGAAACTTGTTTTTACCCAATAAATAGCGTTGAGCCTTTTTCCTGTCTTTAAAATCTGACATGCATTACAAAAAGAGGATAGCATCTCTGCACTGCTTTCCTTTTTTCTAAACAACAAAAAAAGAAATGACTGGAAAATAATTTGAACCAGTTAGATTGACCAAAAGGTGAATTGTCAGAAAACTGGAAAAAAATTCAGTCATGACATGGTTCTTTAAAACTCCTCTTCATCACTGGACCCTCCCACTTGTAAGCTCCCACCATGCTCCTCTCCACCGATTCAATCCTACAATCCATCCATCCATCATTCTCTCTGCAACCTCCACGCATTTAATGACAACTAATCCACTGCCCAGCTTAATCCCTCCAACTGCTCACACACAAACACACATATTTTTCCTTCCCTCCCACATACACAGTTGCTCATAATCACACACAATCTCTTATGCAGAAAAGTACGCATTCACAAACATTACGTCATATGTTCACTATAAACAGACATTTCTTCACTGAAAGCACTCAGGTGATTGACCCCGAACACCAAGTTCTTCTTTTACATGTAGCTGAAAAGTTCATATTGAAAGTATCCCACATATTAACAGATTATTATATGAAAATAGAACATCTGAATTCAACTTGTAGGCTGCCCTGAAATGTGACTTTTGTTAGGGGCAATTACAATCAAGATGAAGATAATCAAATTAATGGAACAATTTAGTAAATGCACTTCTTGACTAACTAATACTAATTTAAAGACATGAAAGTGATGACTGTAATCAGACAGAATAATTGTATTACATAATAATAATTTCAAACATGGTCATTAAAGTGCACTGATATGTGGATTAATGGGAATTGGATTGATGGGAATTGACAACAGTGTACAATTTTTAAATTTATCTGCAGAAGCTGCATCTCCAAACTGTATCATCTCACAAGTAACCATAGTGAGACAAATATTCAAATGCCAAAATCCTCTCTCTCGTATCCCCAAAACTAGAAATATTTTTTACCAGTATTTTGTGGGTATTATAATACTTGTGTTTGTGGTTATATGGCTACCAGAGGAAACATTATTTCACTGATGCAGTTAAAGTAGGTTAGAAGATTACAGGCATCCAACAGTGCTTTTCTGTCTTATACATAAAGAGAAAGAGGGGGGGGGAGTATGCAGTAATATACATGACATAATTATGATTTAGAATATGTCTAATTTATAGAAATATTTGAGCATTTTGTATTTGTGTCTTTTGTATAAGGTATGAATATACAAGTTATTGCTAAATTTTAGAAAAACTTGGCAACTTCTTTACAAACTGGTTGTTATTTCCCCATTTTAATAACTCTGTCCAATGATCTTCTGCTAGAACAGTTGTTGTAATAGTTTTACTTTACTGACTTGACTTGATTGACTTGTCTTCTTCCTCTTCTTCCGATTATTATTTTTTTATCTATTAGTTTGTTTGTGTGGTCTTTTTAAGATTTGACACTTCCAAAGCTACAACCCCTGAAATGAATTGATTTGTATTGAATTGAATTGAAATATACTTTATCAACCCCTAAAGGAAGGTTTTATTCTACCAGTATGAAATAGAGACATAGTTATACGATCATTTTTAATATTTTCCTGAGGGACGAGTCTACACAACCACATATTTGTAAATATTAACTTAATATTTGTGTCACTTCTCTTCGAACATTTGAAAGAGGTGACTGAATAACAAGCTCCTATCATTTTTATATTTTGGGTGTGATTCTTATTAATTTGTGCTGTGTTACTTTGCACTTTTTAGCAGTGTTGGTACTTAAACTCCATTTTATGAAGGACTCAGCCATCTGAATGGATTCAAACTGATATCATTTCATCTAGCTGATGAAGAGATAAAGACATTCAGACCACACAAACCACTAAACAGAAACATAAATCCAAACACAACCACAAAAGTTGCATAGAGACGTGTCCAGGCTCATCAAAGAGTGATGATCCTAAAATCTAAATTACAGCTCGCATCCATTTAAAAATAGAAAGATCAATTATCGACTAATCAAAAAAAGATGATGTTTAAACTTTGACAGCAGAGATAAGACAGGGACGTGTGACCATTCGACCAATCACAGATGAAAAAACTCCTCACACATACTGTGCATTGTGATGAGTGCAGACTTGAACAGCGTGAATAATCCCCATCTGTTGATGGAACAGGCCCCGTTTGCCCATGTCTGTCTCTCAGTGGTTCACATCCACAAAAACACACACCATTCCCTATGAGGCAGAGAGGGTCCCTCACCAGTGTTTGCTCTGCATGAGAAAGTCCTCTGAGGACACTGCTACATGTAGGATTAAACCCAGAATCTCATACTGCTGTGAAATGATATCTTGTGAAGTATTAAAGTGTATATGTTTGCAGATATGATTTGCTCCCTTCAATCACGAGGATGATGTTGATGCCATCCTTTGGAAGCAGTTAGACTGACCAATCAATCTAACTCCACGCCAATAACTCTTTGCTGACATCGAGTCATTTTAAATAAGAATACGTTAAATTTTATCCGCCGGCCAATCAAGTTTTTTTTTTCTTTTTCCGTCCACTCGTGTTTTACGTACACATTCACCAATTACCAATGCAAATATGAAAACAACGTTTGATGATGAGAACATTTCAGCTTTCCTGTGACAACTAGCCTACAAGTTTGAGGTCAATTCCATCACAATAATTCAGAGTGAGAAAAGACTGTGAAAACTCTGGCTGTCATTTGTGGCAGATAAATGAAATGTGACACAGAGTGTGGGTTAAAGAAAAAGGGAAATATGGAAGAGTGAGAGATTTGGTCTCCAGATGCACAACTTCATGATAACAGAAAAGTTTGACAAAAACTACATCTCTATAAAAACACCACAAAACAGATTTTTGGACAACGTTTAAAAGTCTTTGTTGTCTTCAAATGATGCTATATATAAAGGGATATGTGATCTCTATAATGGCATGCCCCTCCAACAAAAATCCATTTGTCAAACTCAAAACGGCAAAACATCACATTGCTGTCTGATACATGGGCAACGGTTATATTAAACTCTTGATGAAGCAAAACGAAAAGAGAAAAAAAACATGGCAGCAAAGCCAGTTAAAATGTCATGAATTATTTTTAAAGGGACGATCCACTACCTGGTCCTTAGCCGGAAGAAGGTGGTTTGTCCCCTAAAGGTCGGCGGTGGGGACCTGCCCCAGGTGGAGGAGTTCAAGTATCTTGGGGTCTTGTTCACGAGTGAGGGACAGATGGAGCGGAGATCGATAGGCGGATCGGTGCGACGTCTGCAGTGATGCGGGCTCTGTATCGGTCCGTCGTGGTGAAGAGGGAGCTGAGCCAGAAGGCAAAGCTCTCGATTTACCGGTCGATCTACGTTCCTACCCTCACC